>CM065052.1:49552753-49865253 GCA_032883995.1 Coronaproctus castanopsis
ATAATGTTATACGGAGTAGGGTGCCACTGTCTTCTCCGTGATAATTAAGAATTAAATAATGATGAAATACTTTCTATGTTGTCGCGTATTGGATTCAAACCCCGACCATCGAGGTGATAGTCGAGCACTCTAACAACTACGACACCGCAATATATATATATATATATATATATATATATATATATATATATAAATGTATGAACTACAGCTCCGTTGTTTTGTTTTTTACCTTTATAATACATAAATCTAAGAATGGTATGTAGGCATTGTTGTAAAATGTATGTACCGAAACGTATTTTCAGCGAAATAAATATTAATCATATGTTCGCAGAATGCCGATTAAAGATATGTCAATGAAGCTGATGCTAATTTAACTAAACGATTTTTCCTACAGTTATTGATCGCTTTATTAAATGTTTTTATTTATACACGAGGCGGATACTAACTCAGCGTGGATAACTATTGCATATCGATTATGTAAACTAGAATTAATCGAATTCGTCCTAATTGTAATGACGATGTTTGTCTAAAAAAACGTCCATTACATCGACTATTTCCGCAATGATCGTTTAATTAAATATAATATCGCGCGTTCGCCACGTTCAAAGCGATTAGTTATCTAGAACTGGTGACTATGCCAACGTACATTTAGGTAATTTGTGAGGGTCTTCTCCACACTCAGCTGAACTTTGATTTTGTCGGTCCCCCAAGATTGACATTACGATTTTTTTGGTGTGTGGAGCTTCAACTTTTATTTTTGAATATAATAGATAGTTTACATTAAAAAAACATCTTTAATATTTTCAGTAGGTTCGAGGTCTAAAAAATGCAAGGGTTCTTTCGTAATTTTGTCTCTAACGTTTAATACGTTTCGAACAATGAAACGTTTTTCTTGAAGCGCTTTTTTTATTTCATCCTGCGTGAAAGAATGGTGTAGACGTATTTTTTTTAGTATTCACTTTGACCGTGTTTAGGTTGAGTTTTAGCTATAAACTCGCGAGTACCCCTAAAATTGTAGCTATTTTCTTCATCGTGGAAGGGAAATTTGTAACATCGTGAACAAATAACGGAAGAGGAGTCGAATATGAAGTAGAAGGATTACTAACGACATTACCCACGCTTTCTTCACTATATAAAGTACTAAAACGATTTCCCTTTTTTTGAATACTCAGGTAGTTGGGGAACAATGCATTTTTAGCCTTCTTTTTTTAGTATTTGCCAATCATTCGAATCTATTTCGCTTCCATTTTCAGAATACGAACTTTCTGTTTCATACATTGTATGGTCGGCAGAAGACGCAGCTTGTTCGTATGCTGAAGCAGATGCTGTTGTAAAATAATTATTGGGAACTGAATAGAGATTAATATGATTTACATTATCAGATTGGGCAGTTAAGAGACAAGTTTGTTGTGGTGTAGGTTTATTACCCAGTGACAGGTAAGTCGTGACCTGAGGAGGAATAAACCGCGGCGCTTGTAGTAGTTATGTCGTATGCAGTATGGTAATATATTGTATCGTCGATGATGGCTGCATTTATGTATACATATTAGACAATGATGATGTGTAAGTAGACGTAGTCGCTGTCGTCGTCATGAGAGACTACAGCAACTAAACGCCTGTGATGATGTGTATACTTGTTAGTGTGATTATATGTATGCGTATTGTAATACGTACTAAGCAGAACAGATATATGTACGTATATTAAATTTTAAATAACGAAAAATATAAATGGTTAATATATAGATAGGATAAATAACAAGGTTTTATCTCACCGATCTGCAGGCTCACCATCGTGGGTAAATAACTTTATCGAATGACGAATAATTATTAAGAAACGATAAGTATATAAGATGAACACGAAACATAACACGCGACACTACCTACAAAAGGTAAACGAATTACAATTATTATTGTAATTATTATTATTTTAATTATTATTATTGCTGTACATTGTTAAAACCTGGATTGAGGTGAGCGAGGTATTATAGCAGACAACAAAATTAATAATACAATTTGGAACGCCCTTATAATTACGGGGTGAGTAAAAATTAAAAATTAAGCGCAATTACATCCGCTTTAGCGAACCGGAAAGGGAGTCGGAATACGTACCCTTCGTCACACGGGCAAAAATAACGATTGCAGCGCTATGCAGAAATCAGAAATTTTTCTCAGCTCAATCAACAACATAAACTGAGGGATAGAATCCGATACGCGATAAAATAAATATGACTGTGATAAGCTAAATTAAAGTATTTTATAAAGGAAGAAAATAATTAAGGAACATCGTCAAGGTCTAGAGAGGAGATCAACTAAAAAGGTTGGAATGTAAGCGTCATTTTTTCATAATTTTCCACAAAATTTGCGTATAAATACAGATTCGAATACTCCCAAGAAAATCGGTAGTTAATGACGAATAGCAGATTTTTAGCAATCATCTCTACTCCTGCCAATAAACATGAAGTCTATGTCTTGAAGACCCACGAAGAAAAGGTACTTCACAATTAAAAGCAGCTACAGAGACAGTCGAAAAAATTCTGAAGGTTCGAGCTTGCTTGTGCTCTGCCTTAAAGACACACGATGAAGACGAGTAAGAAAAATAAGGTCTGGGATTTTGTTTTTATCGGTACTCTGTCTTGACAAGATAATCAACTTTCTGAGCTGATCGTAAAGAAGGCAGAATGATATGCGAGTAAATAACGACTAGTATTTGTAAAAGAAACCAGCAAGTTCATTCAGACGGCAGATAGCTGAAGCCATTACCATTACGGAAGCGCACAAACCGGGTGAATTTAATTTTCAAGGGGAGCGATTTTCGACGAATCGATGCTTTTGAAATGTTCCGCGCCTACAAAAGATCCTAACTTTTCCTCGTATTAAATGAAATTGGTCCACTACGTTATTTGCACATTCGTATTTCTTTTGTTTTTAATATTCACTTTTAGTGAATGCTTGTCGCTGCAGCCCCTGTAATGTCTGAAATTTTTGATTTTTACCCATATTCGAACGATCTTATAGACTACTCGTTATAGATGTTCTTGGTCTTTTTCTTGGCTTTTCGCCTTTAAACTCTGTAATATTTTTTTCAATTATGTCTCATTACATGTCCTAACAGTTTTATTTTCCGCTTTTCTTTACGATTCATTAAACTTCTTTTTTACGTTTATTTCTTCTAGTACTTCTTCGTTTTCATTCCTTAAGCCGTTTTCATCATTCGACGCCTGCCCCGCTTCTCTATTTTTTTATAATTACTTAATTAATTTTTTTTTTTTTTTTTTTAATGATAATTTTATCAGATAAACTTCTTCACTAGCGTAAATTTACTAAAATGAAAAATTTGATTTATACACATTTTTCTTTAAACGATAGTTTTATATTCTTTTTAATTGTTCGGCCTAAGCGAATATCGAATATATCGATAAACGGTTGTGAATTTCCGACGTTTACATCGCATTTATCTCATTCTATAATATCTTTTCGTACTCGACACTAATCAACCTCGTTCATTGTCATTTCGTAGGTGCTTTATTAAATTTATTATCTAAGCAAACTACTTCGAAATTAGTTTTTGTGCAAATTCCGCGACTTAGGACTTATGAGTATTAGAAACAGACAAACAGAACTAATCAATACGAGTTGTCTTAAACCGCAGTTACTTCAACAGGTAATATAAGAGTGACCAACACGGATGGTTTTGTTGTTTTCTGAATAACTCAAAAACTACTCGACTAAAAATTTTTCAATAAAATTTTATTTAAAATTAAGGAAAGCGAAAGATTAGCTTGCAATCATTTGTGGAACACAATGCCGTTAAAATAACCGCTACATGCGACAATGCATTCATTCAGTCTTTTTACAACATTTTCACTACTTTTCGAGCAGAGGTCGTCGGATTTTTTAAATTCCTTCAGAAATCCAAGTTTTCAGGCCTTCCAGATCTCGTAGACGTGTTTTGTAAGCGCGTTTCTTAACGTATCCTAGAAGAAAGAAGTAACTTTGAATTCTTTTCGAAACTCTGAAAATAACTTCTCGTTATAGGATGCCGTAATAGCTGAAATTGGACGAAAACGAATCTCTCGTGTGTACACTAAACTGGGCTATTCGAAAAACAAGAATCGTCCGTCTTCTCTGGGTCACTTGGTATATACGTTGTAGATGCTTCTTTTAGACGATGGTTTTATATATGTCTTCTTAATCACCTCGATCTACGCGAATATCGAATAGAACTATGATGGGGTGAATGGTATTTACAAATTATCTCTTTTAATAATGTCTTCTCGTACTTGTTTCATACATTACTTCTTAGATCTCTCACTCGGTTTTATTCAATTCCGTAGCTCCTTCTATCGTTCGCGTTAAATAATCGTTATATAGCTTCTCTTAAGCTTTCGCATCTCCGTCGAATTCAGTTTATTTCCAACTACTTTAGACGACGCCGTGTCAGAGTTTCGCGTGGACGTATAAAAGTGCGTGTGTGAATGTCGAGCGTCGCATTAAAAGAACTATCGAGAAAAGTTATCAGAGATAGGAAAAGTTTGTAAAATATTTTAAACGCGCGATTATATCGCCCGGAGGGCAAACACGGTCGACGAGAAAATCGTTTAACTAACCAACCGGGTCCGGATGCAAAATTTCTCGCCAATTTTCAACGTTTCGCCGTGTAGCTATCAACCGAGGACCTACTAACGTACGACAGAAACTGACGAAGCACGTACCGGTTTTATAAAAAAAAAAACCGTACATGTATATATATATCTATATAAGGCAGTTTTAAGCGTAGTTATCATTTCAAATATCTTAACCACAAAACGTGCTCCGGATATCCGATCGTAGTAACGACTTATTTCGAGCGTGATTGATAAAGTCTCGCCCATGATTATTATCGGGTCTTCCTCTTATTCAGAAGTAAAGACGAAACTTTAACGTTAACTTTAACTGAGGAATTATTTTCCGGACGTGAGATAAATAAATATAAATCGATATATATATATATACACGTGTATGTAAAATATATAAATGTTATATATATATATACACACGTGTATGTAAAATATATAAATGTTATATATATAATATATATATATACTTTAGTTATGGAACTCAATATTGGTTTACTTAGATCTTTTTTATTTTCCTGAATGCCCGACTTTTCCAATTTCATTTTATCCTACCGACTCTTTTGTTCATCGAATGTAGTCCACATAGGTCCAGTTTAGTTTAGACGTTACTACCATCCATTTAGCAGCTATCGTGCCGGATGGTCCTTTTAATTCCATCGATTTATTTATTATATTACTCGTTTAATTTTATTTATTATTAAATTTTCAACGATAAATTACGATCCTGCGAACTAGAGAGTATGTAAACGGAATAGAACTCCCGTATAAAAATAACGAAAGCGATAAATACCGAGAAGGGATTAAAATAATTTCGTTCGTAAAAAGTAGTAAAATGATTAATAACAATGAAATTAATTAATTCGAACAGCGTGGAATGCGCTGATATTTAAAAAATTAAAATAAAAAGTTACTTGAAATCATTAATTTTTTTATATAAAAAGTCTGTTTTACATCTATTTAGCCGATTATTAGATGGATATAAAATAATAACTAATAAAAATCTATACACCATTTTAAATAACTGTTTTCTCACTTGGCAATTTTTTTCTAACATGGTACATCTGAATTATGTACTTTCTTACATTTTATTTTATTACTCGTTCTTTTTTTAGCTTCTATATTTTTTATAAACATATCAGTGGCGAATTTTACCGCTCTTAGTGGGTATGGAGATCACTCCACAACGTTATAAAAGGTATACTTATGTCTATGTATATATATATATCAAAAGAACTGTCCTCTCCTCCGTAAATGCCACTCTAAAACCGTGTAAAAATATCTGCCAACGTAATTTCTTAAATTTAAAATAAAACGCAGATCTATATAAAAAATTAGATACAATAATTTCGGAATAACCGCGTACAAAAAAGAAAAACCCGATTTATTTATAAAAGTAAAACGATATATTAATAAACCCGAGTTGACGTTTCAAATAACATCGGAACTAAACTAAACTAACCCTGACATAGCAAGCTACTACTTTTACCATACAGAGATAACTACATCTGATTGGGTTTGACCAATCACCGTTCTCCACGATGAATCAAGTCGGAAGCCATATTTCTCAATCTCTAAGGCTTCCCTATTCTTTCACCCAACTATCTACTTTGGCAAGAACTGTTGTTTCTTCAAACCTTCAACCTATCTACTTTGGCAAGAACTGTTGTTTCTTCAAACCTTAACCTATCTACTTTGGCAAGAACTGTTCTTTCTTCAAACCTTAACCTATCTACTTTGGCAAGAAGTGTTGTTTCTTCAAACCTTATTACATGTCCTGTAACCGTTCGATGTTTCGCTACAGCCGACTTTTCGACACGGCCATACTTGCAGTCTGCTACATGTTCCTTAATACTCACAGCAACAGTTCTGCCTGTTTGTCCCACATATCCAAGACCGCAAGAGCTTATTTAAACTTAAATTCTACTCTTCTACACGAATTTAACAAAAATTCCGATTTTGTTTTAAGATTACTTAATAACTATATTTCTATCGATAACAGTAACAGGTTACTCATACTGGATTAGCGTGCGAAAGTTTTAATGCAGAGAATGAACGCTCAGCTGATACTGCTGTGGCTGATATTAAGACCCAACACATATAAAATGTATGCGTTTATATTCGGTTAAATTTCAAACTAAAGTTAATAACTAAAAGTACCTGTATAACGTGTGTATCGATGTATTACTATTAAAGGATATACATGTTTCATGACATTAACGTATTTATATTTCAATTTTAGCGCGTAATTGATGTAATAAATAAAAAATTAAATAAAATTTTATATATCGAAGAATTAAAAAGTAACACAACGAAACGATCAGTACAAGATTACGTGCAACACTCGTTCCAACACGCGGTAGCAAATCGATGCAACGATAAGAAAACCGCGTCGATCGAGTACTGCTCCAGCGGACCTGACGGCTAAGGCCGAGCTCACATTGGATCCGGTTTCGTGCGAAAATCACTCGTGCGAATACGTATGAAAACGTACGAACGATCCCAATTCTTTTAAATGATTAAGAGCGCTCACACTGGACGCGAGTTAGTCGTACGTATACGTGCTTATAGATCCGGCATCCGAATTCGGTTCCAACATGTTGGGATGTTTCGTACGTGTTCGTACGTTGGAATCATATTTTGAAAATACACTGTTTTTATTCTCTTACCTCAAGATTACTACTAATCGTTCTTCAGATGATATGGTCTTGCGAAAATTGCTGTATCTAGATCAATTAGGGCGTACTACGTTATATATATATATATTCACAGATTTATTTCTTCATACGTAGGTAACCGCAAAATAAATTGTTGTCACTATTTAAGTCTGCCGATAACTAGATGAAATTCACCAAAATCATCTATTTTCAAATATATTTCACGTACCCATTCGATTCTGTCGACGCTGCCGTAGTCCCCGATTCAAGAGAGAATTATCGAAGAGATAGAAATTATTAGTCATTGCGCAACAGTAAGAAAACATAACCGCGAAAGCGCTACTGAAATCTACTTACTGACCGAGAAAAACACTCAGTTCGTACGACCGCTGTCTTAGGCCGTGCTCACATTGCATCCGTTTTCGTACGAAAATCATTCGTACGAATATGTACGAAAACGTACGAATGATCCCAATTCTTTGAAGTGGTTGAGAGCGCTCACACTGGATGCGAGTTAGTCGTACGTATACGTGCGTATAGATCCGACATCCGAATTCGATCTCAACAAATTGGGATATTTCGTACGTATTCCTACGTTTGACTGATATTTTTGTATGCCGCTGTTTCTTGTTTAGATCCACATAGCTTGTTTATTATTTAGTGTATTATTTCTATTCGCGGTTTTTATCGTTGTTTTTTTTGTGTGTGTATGTACATATATATATAATATATATATCTAAAATATATATATATTATATATATAATATATATATATATATATATATATATATATATATATATATATATATATATATATATATATATATTATATATATATATATATATAATATATATAATATATATATATAATATATATATATATATATATATATATATACATTATATATATACAATATGTATATATATTTTATATATATATATATATATATATAAAATATATATACATATTGTATATATATAATAAAAAGTTGTAAATAAAAAGAGTGTATTATTCTGTTACCTCAAGGTTACTACTAATCGTTCTTCAGGTGATATGGTCTTGCGGAAATTACTGTATCTAGATAAATTAGGGCGTATTACATTAATTATATATTCAAAAGTTTCTTTCTTCAATAAATTGTTGTCGCTATTTAAATCTGTCATAATATGATGAAATTCACCGAAATCGTCTCTTTTCAAATATATTTCACGCACCCATTTGGTTCTACGATGGCGTCGACGCTGCCGTAGTCTTCGATTCAGGAGAGAACTATCTAAGAGATACAAATTATTATTCATTATGAAACAGTGAGAAACAGAACGCGAAAACACTACTGCAATCGACTTACTAAGAAAAACACCCAGTTCGTACGAACGAACGAGTACAGTGTGCGCACTCAATTCGTACAACCGTTGTCGTACGTTTACGTACGATAGCAATTCGTATCCAATGTGAGCGCGGCCTTACGTTTACGTATCCAATGTGAGCTCGGCTTAAAACTGTGCCTAGCGTGCATCAAGGTCAACACATAACAAAATACACGTGTACCATTATATTGAATTAGTACTGTTCTAAACATTTCAGCGGATCTACTATCTGAAAGGCATACAGCTTGATTAGTTCGGTTGCCTACTATTGCAGTTAATAATTTTTATTTTTACTCGGTACCACTTCTTATGACCAGCGAAAATTCACCCCTGATATATATATATATATATACTTGTTAAATGGCTTCGTAGTCGAAAACCTTTGTGGTAATTTTATGTAAAAAAAATGTAATAGTTTTATTAAATTTTTTAAATCCAAACTATACGCGTTCACGTTTTATGGACGTTTATTTGCCGTGTCGAATGTGTAACTCCTATTTCGATACTATATCCCAAAGCGTAAAAATTTAAAAATATTTAGAAGAAAGTCGAGAAACGTTTTGAAGAAAAAAAAACTTTATTTCATAATTAAATGTGCATAACGTAATAAGGCGTTTTTAAAGTTAAGAGGTTAATACCTTATTTAAATAGTTCATCTGGAAAATTAATGAAAGGAATGTTAGGCTGCAGGGAAAAACAGACGATAAACCTGCGAGAAAATATTGAATTAGCGTTATCTTCGTAATTGACGGTCGGTATAACTTAAAACCATCTATAACTTAAGAAGACGAAATATTTAATTAGTTCGACACGGTAATTATTGACTGTAAGAAGGTGAAGCGACGCGCGAAAAGATAATTAACGAACGAATAGTTCCGAAAATAACTTTACCGGCACCAAAGCGCCCTAAACAATGGTGATAAATAAAGTAACAAAAATGTGATTAATCTAACGTTTCCAGTGAGACAATTATAGTATCATTAAAGTTGGAGCACTGGATTATCGGCTTGATTATTATAGCCATACATAAGTTTATTATTCAACTTTAAATCTATATTCCGAATTATTAAAATCGTTTACTCTTATAATTTGAACTAGTGCTCTTTCAAGTAATCGCAAGAGCATCTCTGCACCGTTTCCACTTTTTTAATCGTCTTGTAGGATTGTCAGCATGCGGGTTAATATTAAATTGCGATTTATCGAAAAACTTTTTATACTGGTTTATATAAACTTCATCGACATATGCTGTATATTTAGGTCATTATGGAGGGTTAAGTTAGATACATATTCCGATGAAGATGTAAAGAAGTATTTTCGATTGTTATCGCTGTATTCTGAATACATTACATTTATACGCAGCTCTATATAATTCGATTCCATATTTCCAGACTGGATCTATCGTAGTTAAATAAATTTTTATTTTTAATTAAAGCTAAGTTTAAAACAGATTTACTTCCTTGAAGAGGATACTACGGCAATCTGATTCGCGAAATCATAGTCTTCCTTGTTTGAGCGACATGAAATCGTCATGTTACGTCGATCAATATGCACTCCGAGATAGGCTACACAGTTTGTCGCAGAATTTAATTACCTCGGATACATATTGGCGGAAGTTGTCTGTTAGTAATGGTGGTATATTGGCACTTGAATGGATTAAATGTTATACGCCATTTATGTGCCCACTTTACGATTCGATCCACATAATTTTGAACAGTCGCACTAGCATATTCTGGAAGTGAATTAGCAGCTGGTATTATATCATCAGCGAATTTTGCTAATATCTTTTGATTCGAGAAGAATGTATCCGTTATATAGATGTTGCATTATTGGACCAACTGCCTTGCGGTAATGAAGATAAAACTTTATGTTCTTGTGAAAAGACATTTATTCTGACGACAAATGTTCTGTTAAGTTACGAAGAATTTATAAAGGTCTCCAGTTAAAAATTGTTTTAGTTTAAACAACAATCCCGGGTGCCAAACCCGATGAAAAGCTTGTATTACATGCAGGAAAACATCTGAGCATACATAATCATTTTCCAACTTTGACGATATCGCATTTAATAATATATGGCACCGCTGTATTGCGGTGTTCCATTTGAAAACCAAGCTGACGATTTAGAACTGTATTTAGAATCAAATCTACACGTCTCAAAATTAGCTTTTCCGAGACTTTCGATAACGGACAGAGTAAACTGATTGGACGATATAAGGACACTTCAGTTTGTTGCTTTCCTATATGCACTAGATTATAATTGTTTTTTTTTTTTCAACTGACTTGGAAATTATCCTTAACGTATTAATAACACAACATAAGAGGACACTTGCTTTCGATGAAATATGTTTAATGATTTCACCGGTGATTTTATCTGATCCAGGAGCCCTTTTTTTAATGGACATTTTTGTATACTTTCATATACTTATTTTGAATAAAAACGATTTTACGAGCCGATAAGTTTGTAGTGGTTCATTTAAGTTATCATCTATAACCAAATCGCCACTGTTGAGATTCTCTTTTGAGGCAAAAAACAGTACTAAGGTGCTCAGCAAATACTTGTGCTTTATTTTGTCGATTGACTAAAAAATTTATCCGCGTCTAAGTATAAGTATCGTAGCGAATTTCGGATTATAAATAAATATATATATATATTACGACAATGGTCACCCCTCCGTATTATACAAAAACTAATATTTTATTATTATTTTTTAAATAATAAATAAGAATTTTTATTATACGATATTTAATCGCTTAATCTTTAATTTTATTATAAAACCTTCCTGAAGGTACACGAACGGTGTGTATTACATAAGGATATATATATAAATGTGTGTGTGTGTGTTCGAATAGACAGTACTGTGTAAAGCTTCGTTAGAATAGTGCTATATAGAACGCTTGAAAAATGCAGAGAATATCATTAAGCGAGAAATAGTGTACGCATTTGTGGAAGAAAACTAGAATCGGTTGATCGTGAAGATAGATCTAGTTTTAGTTCTGCAGCCGATGCTGCTGGTTCGAGTGATTGCAGAAAAAAGGAAGCCGACGATTAGATCCGGTGAAAAATACTGCCAAAAATTAATTAAAGACGTTTGTAGTGAATGTCATCATCATCATCATAGCCATGGGCTTGGTCCGAGCATCCTGATATTGTGATTCACTTTAATTGTTCCGTATAACCGTCTATCAATGTCCTGGGCGCATCTAACCATTTGCTGTAGTGAACTAGTTATCATTTTGATATTGTGCACATATCACGTTAGTGGCCTTCTTCTTCGCTGCGACCTTCAACTATACCTAATATTATCAATTTCTCTAGATTGCTGGGTCGCATAATGTGGCCAAAGAAATCGGACATAGGTTTTTTAACGATGTCTCATAATCGAGCATCCGGATTAACTTCTTCCAGTAGTGATACGTTTGTCTTCCTTCACTGCCCACGGCACTCTCAGCATTCAGCGCCAACAGTACATTTCGAAAGCATCGACTCTTCGAACGTCTGCCTCTTTAAAAGTGCAGCACTCAAATGTATATAGGAATACAGAGAGCACTAACGTTTTCAGTAGGCACATTTTGGTGGTTAATATATACATATACATATATATATATATATATATATATATATATATATATATATATATAACGCGAGTAATTAACGTGTAACGAACTTTATAAATTCCATATATATTGCACTCTCTATTCGATCATTAAGCAAAAATATACTCTTTTTTTAACTTTCTGATTAATATTAGCGTATTTGTATATTTTAACGCGTTCGAAAAATATAAGGGGACACATTAAATGAAACAAGTTTTAAATAATCTATATTTCGAAGCTTATTTAATTTAAACATTTCGCTACGAAGTATGTTATATAATTAAAATGAAAATCGTTTAATTTATACGAGCAAAGAAAACACAATACAAAGTCAAAATATATTAGATAGCTTTATCTGTAATTATTTATAGGTTGGCCCATCGTTTTACAAATATATATAATTAATGTGATGTAACATTAATTATTTTCATATTTAATTGTTAGTTTGGACGTTATCTAATATTACGCTTGCTTCGTTTGATCGCGAAACTATTTTTTTTCTTTTTTTTTAATACGGCTCTTGAAAAGGATAGCCGCTTTATTTCTGCAATTTTGGATCTAAACTATATAAGAATTATGTTATGTTATCCACATTAATAACCAGCAAGTTCCAGTTGCAAATTCTACGAAATGTATGTATATGGATTTAAAATTGACATAGAGAATAGATATCGATCATAAAGCAACCTAAATACGAAATACGTCCAATGTGCTGCCTTATATAGCTCTGAAATGAAGCTAGAGAACAAGCTCCTAATATATAAAACTGTTATAGGTCCAATATGGACTTACGGAATACAAATATGGGTATGTGCTAAAGCATCGAATCGAAAAGTACTTCAAACATCTTAAAATAAATTTCCTCGCCCGATCATTAATTCTTGTTGGTTTCAACGAAGTGACGCACTCCACGCAGACCTACGGATTAAATGGGTTAATGGAGTAATATATGATTACGCTCAAACATCAGAAATGGCTTTTTTACCATCAAAATCCGGAGGCATCGGTACTCGTTGTCTACTGATTTGGATCTCAGAAGGCTGAAACGTATCAAGCCTCATCAATTAGTCGTTACCGATTAATATAATTAGCAGAGTTTACTCACCGGGGTATTCCTCTACGCATGTTACGCTATTACCTACGTTAATTAAATAATTAATCTTGCGAGCTATCGTGGTAAGGCGAGTTCCGTACACCATATATTTATAAATTACGTTTATCGACTGTATTTTAATTATTTAGTATTTATTTATTTATATATTTATAGGAGTATGCATTCGAGTAATTTTAGGCAATTTTTTTTTTTAAATGATTCTTTTAAGTTAATTGATTAGACCGATTCGATTTAATTTTTAACCCGAATGTACCACGATCGATTTTGACTGGTTCACATATGTGAGGACGTGCGCGGTGTAACATAGTCGCAACATTCTTATATGTATATATATATATATATATATATATATATATATATATATATATATATATATTCTTCTTCTTAATCGGTTACCCGGTTACCCCAAGGGGGCATCGTGATCATACAGTAACTATGCCATTTTGCGCCATACTTCTCTGTCGTGTGCCCGTCGCACGCACTGTAGTGTTAATCCGCTCCAGTTTCTTATTATATCTGTCCACCTCTGCGGTGGTCGGCCCTTCGGTCTGTTTCCTTGAATCTTCCCCTTCACTATTAATAGGCTCCAAGTTCCGTTCACTACGTACGATATGCCCAAAATATTTTATCACTTTAATGACAGCCATATTAGCTAACCGCTGCATTAGGTTTAGTTCTTGTGCTATGGAAGCATTTGTTCGTTTTGCGGTCCATGGTATGCGGAGAAGTTTCATAAGCGTCTTTACTAATTTTACTTTAACATTCTTATTAATGGAGCAATCCTTCTATAATTTGCTTAGTTTTACCATAGCGCAGCAACCTATTTCAATGCGACGATTTATTTCTTTTTCTGCACACCCTTCACTATTGATTAGCGATCCTAGGTACACAAAGTCATTTACTACTTGAAATCCTGCGAAAGTTTTGTCATTAAATTTTACTCATTTTACTCTATCTATAATCATTACTTTTGTTTTGGACTTGTTTTTTTTTCAAGTCCATATTCAATGCGTTCGACCTTTTTTAGAAGTATTTTCATTTCGCCAAGGTCGGATGTAATAAGTGTTGTATCGTTCGCATATATCTTTCGGCCGCCTACAGAAACTCCTCCATTCCATTCGTGCATTACCATTCTCATAATGTATTCTCCATAAAGGTTAAATAGAACCGGCGATAGAATACATCCTTGCTTAACACCTTTCTTAGTGTAGACTTCAGCAGATTGTACTGTTTATATATAAAAAAAAAAGTAACTGGCATCGTACATCGTACGTTAAAATAAATTTCTTATAATTATAATGGATTCCTGCATATACATCCATAGCTGAATAGCTGGACGAAAAATATGTATTACTTGTTATTAATATCTTTACAATACTTGCTGAAATACATTTGATTTGATTCGATATATATATATATAATATATAGCGATAGCGAAATCTATTTTTTTATATATTGCGATAGTTTTATAGAGTATTTGTCACTTAGCTCGTACCGTTTTGGACTATTCTAATAAATGCTTTATTTTTATCGGCCAAATTTCTACAGTCCGCAGTTATTGTTAATTAATTAACGTATAAAATGTGTCCCGTTGTTAGTAGTTACCGAGACGAATTTAAGGTATTACATTCGCGAATTATAAAGTTTGCGACAGAAATTACCGAGACTTTAGTAATTATTGACGGGAATTTTCGTTCCATTCTGCCGAACTGAATAACCAATTTGTTTATCCGGACGTGATGAAAATTGTTCCTCTCTTATATAAGTGGAAAAGTTTCGGTTTAATATTCTCTCCTTCTCGGAAACACTCGAGGGACTGAATACGACGACGGACAGACAAAACTGAAGGACAAATAAGTTAAGGAACGTCTCTTCATTATAGTCTAGCAAAAATTATTGTTATTAGGATTACGATGATGATAATGATGATAATAATAATTATTATTATTATTGATGACTACGGTATGTACATATTCGATGAAAAATGGTTTCGAAAATTAACGGACCTTTACTATAATAGACGTCATCCGGAAACGCTGGGGCACTTCTTCTCGTTCTTCTTCCAGTGTTGTGGAATCTCTTTGAATTGTACGAAGATGTTTTTGCGGTCGTTAGAGAAGATTGAGCGATGTGCGCAAATTTCGGTCTACGAGGAGTAGAAAAAAAAAATGACCATCCCAGTTCGATGCGAAAGCTGGATAGGGACGGAGTGTTAAGATAATTTATAGAAGGATAGCTTGCGGTCGCTTGTCGTTATCCTTCGATAACGAATTAATCTTCGCCTTTCGTGAGCTGAAATTGAGTCGTCGAAGAAATCTAGTCGCGAGTAGTATTTTCTCTTTTTCTAAATAGACTTTTGAAGTAGCGTTATTGAACGTAATCGGAGGAAAATGATTCGAAGTGGAGTTTTGTAAAGATACGCGCAAAATTTTCCATTTTACAGATGTTTTATAATAACAAGAAATATCGGCTGCTCCGAACGAAATGCGTCGAATAATTACAGGCTGCTTAAAAGCGGCTACAACAAATTGTACGAATACAGTGTGGCGTTGTGATATTAAAAGAAACGAAGGTCAACCGTTAGGTAACCACACGAGAGGACTCGCTAACAACGGAAAATTAAAATCGCTAGAAAACTCCACAAAGCCCTGAAAGACTAAAAACGCTTGTGGAATTCAATTAGAGTAATGTAACGGAAGTTCATCCAACAGAAATTAAATTCTACCTTATTCTATATTTCCTCAGCAGCATACAAAGCAAAAGGTTTATCCTGAATCTTTAGCAAGTTTGAAGCTATGTAAGCAGCTTTCAATGGGTCTAAAGATATATTTCAGTTTTTAAGTTTAACAACTTCGAAAAGAATCAATGTTCGGTTCCAGTTAGACAACTGTCGCACCTATTCTACCACTTAGCCGAAAGAGTAACGTCAAAAATAAAATTGTTAAGGTTACGATAATAAGACTGACTTCCAGGTCACTTGATATATACTATCTAACAAGGGGAGAAATTTTTAACATGACAAGAAGATTCAAAGGTATTATATTTCACGTAATAAACAAACGTCAAACTGGATTATTTAATTTAAACCTGATACTTCATAAGAAATTTCCTCTGTTACCGATTAATACGATACAAAGTTTTGTAGTTAATGTACACAACAGTTCCATATCTATAAAAGTACTGGCTAAATGACTCTCTCTTTCTCTCCATATCATTTAGTCCCGAAAGTATCGGGTTGATCATCTAATAAATTACGTTGCACTTCTTGCGAATATATTCTAGATGGGTTAAAAAGATGATAGTCGATAATTACATGGAGATATTTTCAATCGTTTAATGTAATCAACAGATTAAATAGATAAGATGAAGACTTAGTATATTTTATTTACTATTTTCATATATAAAAATAATTAAGCGGCATTTTAGAACGGAGAATATAAAATCTATATTAATCCCTTCGACGTGTTAACATACGATCTCGATTAAATTGAATTTACCAATCAGCATACGGGACAAGTTGATCTTTTTTTATTAGAGAACGACATGAGATCAGATAGAATAACCGGCCATTTAGCGATATTTTTGGCGTTTATTATCTGTCATGAAAGGGAAAAAGCACACAGTGGTGCTCATCCGATAGCTGTTACCCTAAACTAGATCTAGCGGTTACTCTGCTGTAATCTTTTCACGTCGTTGCAAATGTTCAACGTGTATTTAGCCAGGTAGCTTTCCAGTCTACTCGCGTACCTTTGGGCACACAAACTGCCTTATCAGATACGTACGGAATGTTTAGATCTTCATTTAGAGTTGCGTTGGTGATGTACCGGGGTCCGTTCATAATTTTCCAGATTTAATGTTGAAACAAGCCCACAATTCAATTGCGTAAGTTTTCCGTTAGTACAAGGTAGTACATTTCTTCACCTTCTTATACAAGGCAAGATTAACGGGAAACATACCACCGGAAAGAAAAAAAAGAATAACACGTATGCAGAATTAGACGCAGCGGTGTAATTTAATGACAGTTGAACCGTTCGGAAACGTATTAGACAGGAAAAGAACTAGTAAAATGTTAGACTCAATGTTCGATATAACGGGCATAGCATTTAGGAATCGCGAATTAGGAAAAACTTAAAAAGGAAAAAAAAATTAATCCACTATCATTAATTATTAATTTCGTGTTTATTGTTTACATTGCACGCATATTAAAAGTTCGAAAACTTATTAAAAGAAATTTAAATTATCCTTTTAAATTTGATACGAATTATGGAATTTAATGGAAAGATAATAATAGTAATAAAAACTCTGTATGAACCGATTTCAAATAGTATCTGGTGAAGTCTTGATCGGTTTCGGTCATTGGTTTCGGTTAACTCTTGCGGATTTACGGACTACAATTGGAACAGCTCGCAGTTCTAGAATTAAAAGAGAGATACCTAATTAACGCATCCTGATACATAGGTATTGATCACCTTCAGAAGGATCTGAAGGTACGTCAAAGATGAAATACGAATGTACAGCGCTTATTATCAGCAAAGGCTAGATAGACACTCTAATCGGCTGGTTATTAATTCGCTAGATAATAGTGACGAAGTTAGGCGGATCAATCGGCCGACTACCCTAACTGGTAATGATCGAAATATCACCAGTGGGCGAGCTTTATTACGCCTCACATCTGAATTGCTTATTAGCTGTTTAAGCTAAATTGCGATATATCCGAACGTGCAAAAAACAATTATATACCGTCGTTTGTGCTACCGAAGTGATGCTGGAAATCTTAAAAATAAAAGAACTTTAAATGTGTGGAAGTTAATTTAAATTGCTGGAGATTATCATAAAAAAGGCAAATTATAACGATTCGGATTTAAACGAATATAAACACACAGCACGCACACACATATATCTATTTATACCTTATTATTGTTACACATCGCTATTTTTTTCTCTCTTCTGTTTATTATTCTTAAATGAGATTCTCCAAGACTCGCTCGTCGATTTACATAAACCGGCGAAATAACAGCGTGACGGAAATCACCTCGTTTAGAAAATGAACATTCATCCGGTGTAAATGAAAACGGAAATAAAATGCGAGTTTAAAAATTATTCTATAAGACGCAGGAAGAAATACGCGAACCGAAGGTCGACGTGTGAGAAAGAAAAGGACGAGAGCGAGTAAGGATAAGATTACAGACGAAATGAAACTATTTAAAATTCGAATTGGAGATATTCGCGAAGATCTGAAGGTATCGCAGCTTAAAAATGAAATACGAACGTACAGCGCTCGATAACTAGATAGCCATTCTAATCGGCTGGAGCTATTAAGTCGCTAGATACTAGTGACGAATCAATCGACTGACTTCATGTCGATCTCTCACATCGTAATAATCGTTAATTGGCAGTGATAGCGCGGAATATCACCAGCGGATGACGAACAATTCACCCGCCCGTTGTGATCCGTTTTATTACGCCTCGCATCTGAAATGGTAATTACCAGCTGTTTCGAGGTAGATCGTAATTTATCAGGAAGTGAAAAGAAAAAAATTTTCATACCGAAGCTGGCGTTAATTATTAGACCGTAATACCTCGTCAGAATATAAAGTTTTACTTTAAGGAATACAGCTGCGTATGGTAACTAGGAAATCTATATAACGAGTTGCTAATTGAATTATGCCGTTAGTATCATTCGTAACATAGTATCGTTATCATAGATATTACCGTTATCACGTTCCTATAATTCGTAACATTATTATTATTATTAAAACATTATCATTATTATTACAATTATAATTATTATTATTTACATGTAAATATGTTTATTTATATAATGTATTTAAATTAGTATTCCTTTGTGGGAGGATGTATATTATATATATATATATATATATATATATATATATATATATATATATACATATATATATATATATGTATATGGGCTTGTTATAAAGGTGTATATACCTCCGTATGTAATTATTATACGTATTTATCTGCATGTATATTAGCTTTCCATGCTTGTATACATATGTATAAACCCAAATATGCGTGGGCGTCGTATTGATTAAATCCTTTTATTTCAATTTATATTACGCAAGAGAAACGGTTTTATTGATTTGTTGTTTCAATCCGAATGTAAACATCACGTTATTGTATAACTTGAATATGTCGTACATAATCCATTCGATGGAACTTATGTAATTCGAGTTCGTTATTACCCGCGTTATCGTCAATTATTCATTTATGTTATTATTATTTATTTTTAATTTTCTTTTTATTGTTATTTAAAATAGGTGTACCTTTATAATTTTCACTTTTCTCATTTTATTTTTTATATATATCTTTATGCTATTGGCGATGGTTTTTTCATTTTTTTTTTATATAAATGTGCATGTACATGTTATATGGGTAAGTGTGTACGTGTGTATGTGTGTTTATATATATATGTATGTGTATGTATGCATATATCTCGTTAGTTGCATTCATTATTGTTTTATTTTAATTACTGTTTTTATTATATCTAGCTTCCCGTTTTCTTTAAACGGCTTCCTTTATAATTGTACAGTTCGTGCAATCTCTGCGCACATGTAGGAAATTATGCATATGAATACATTTGTAATTATTCCAGGGCAAACTGGAACATGTTTAAAAAACACATCCAGAAAAATATTAATATACTAAAAACGTTACTTAATCCGCAATCTATAAATAAATACGTTCTACATCTAAATTCCACCATAATGCAAGCTGCGCGCAGTGCTATTCCACGTGTTATTACAAATGAGAAAGTGAATTCGATCTCAAAAGGTACAAAAATCATGATTAAACTTAAAAACTACGTTCGTAAATGTTATCAAAGAGCTAATGATCTAAATAAGTTCAAGTATAAGAAGCTGTATAACAAATTAAATAAGGTAATTAAAACAAGTACAATAAATGAAAGGAATTTACAGGAAATTCCTCAAAAACCTCTCTCCAATTGATAATAGTTTATGGAGAGTCAATAAATACTTTTGTAGAGGCCAAACCGAATTACCGCCTATTAAAAACCCAATTAATTCAGGTAGGATAGCTTATTGCGTTGAAAATGAGATGGAAATTTTAGTTGAACATTTGAATACTGTTCATAGTCAAAATGTGTCGATGTCAACCCGGTATCAAGAACGTAAGGTAAAGCAGACGACAAACAATTACTCCACATTCTTGCAATGATTTCACTGGTGGATCTTACAACACCTAAAGAGGTTAAAAGCCTTATCTCTACCCTCAGGGCTGAAAAATTCAGCTGGTCACGATCAAATTAGCATAAAAATTATCAAAAATATACCAACAAAAGTAATAGTCGCCCTAGAGGTTCTATTCAATTTATGTTTACGCCTATGCTATTATCCTGTGTCGTGGAGAGTATCGGTAACGGTACCTTTGGCAAAAGCTGGGAAAGATTCCTCTTTGGTTGAAAATGTTAGACCTGTGAGTTTACTCAGTAATATAAGTCAGATTTTCGAAAAAATAATACTAGTAAGATTGAGGACATTTAGTGAGAGAGAATCCATCATAGCTGATACGCAATATGGTTTTAGACCAAAACTAAGTAAGACAATCCAACTGGCCAGTGTCTGTGACAAATTTACTGATTAACCAGAATAATCATTCGGGTGTTGTCTTGATGGACATAAGCGTTTGACACAACATGGCACGATGGAATCATATATAAATTAATTAAGTATAATTTCCCTCCATATCTTGTATTTACTATTAAATCTTATTCTATGTGAAACTGAAAAACCATAACTCTGACATAAGGTACGTTAAAGCTGGGGTGCCTCAAGGCAGTACCTCAAGCCCATTCCTTTTCGTTATATATATAAATGATTCACCGACAATAACAGGAGTAGATATTGATGACACCTCTCTAATGGTATATTCTAAGGACCATGTTAAGCATTTAAGCGTCGTTATGGACAGAAGACTCGCATTTACAAAACATATTAATTATATGGGTTGTCTATTTCCTATATTTAATAAAAGATTTGCCCTATCGACGCAAAACAAATTTTTATTATACAAAAAGGTAATTTTATGCCTGCCCAGTATTGGTAGCTTTACGACACAAGTATAAAAAAGATATAGGCATGCGTATAAAACGCATCCTTCTACAGTAAGCCAACTACATAATCCTAGTCCTAGTATTAATAAATAAGCTAAGATATTTATAAGTATATTTTTTTGATACGGTAAGAGTGTACGGCACTATGTTATTTTAAATGAGCAGGTTTTATCGTATAGGCGTCAATTTAAGTAATATTTTATAAGATTATATTTTGTATTAAGTTTTTCTGGAAAGAATCTTTGAATTATTCGGTACAGAAAATTTTATTAAATATTAACTTTACTTTTTTGTAAACAGAAAATATTTAGTTCCCTTAGAATTATCTTGATACTATAATTTTTTTTTTATTATTGTAAGTATTTCTACTACAGTTATTATTTGGTTGTATTTTGTACATTTACATCATGCGATGGATTTAAACATATTTTATTTGATTTTTATGTTATTATTATTATTATTATTATCATTATTATCATTAGCATTATTATGGTCATTACGACTACCCGGATGACGAAGCTGATGATATTCGTAAATTTTCGCCGCTAATTCTCTACTCGCGTAGACAATTTTCTCGAACATGGGTAGAGGGTTGGTGGAGGGGATATTCTATTATCATTTCGTTCGTTAATACGCGTTCCGGTGCGCTGAACACGTTCCCACGACTAATCAGACGAACGTCATAGTACGTTTCGCTTTTCGCGAAATATTAATAATAAGGAATTAACGACGGAACCGCTTCCCCAGTTCGAAATAAATATTAACTTCTGTTTCATTTCAACCGCTCCACGAATGCGTTACTAATAAGTAACGGAAATCGCGCGAAGCCGTTCGAACCTAAACATGCGGATAACCTTTTCTGTTGTTGTTATTGTCGATAAGGTTACTGTTGATTTTACGGTACGACTCGGCGCGATCGTTTATAATTTCGTCTTTCCGCATCGATAATCGATAATCACCTCGAAATTTCAGAACGAATGACTGTATCATTTGCTATTCCACAAACACTAGGCCAATTTGCGTGCTGGCTAGTATAACGATTTCAACGACTATATAGTTATATAATATGCTCGTGTATGAAAAAGTTGTGCGCTTTGAACCACTATAATTGTAAAAATGTTTCAATTAACATGTGCTAGTGTACTTACACACGACCACCACATAAATTTTATATGTATATAACATGTACGTTCATAAACAAATACAAGCATTTATATATATATATATATATATATATATATATATATATATATAAAAGTAAATAAATATATCGCGCTACACTTTCCACATATGCGGTATGTTACGTACTACGCCAGTGTAACCAATTTTATAATAATTAAGATTTTTTTTCTCTTTCCCAATTCCTATCTTTTTCTCTCTTCCTCTCTTTATACGTACATATATAGTGTGTATATGTTTGCGTTTATGTATATGTGTATGTATTTTTTTACATTTTAGATGTATACACATAAAACATACAAGTAGTATACACACTCATATACGTCTATACATACATGTATAGGTATCACGATGAGATCACGATTCTGGCTGTACAAAAATTTACGAACGACTGCAAGGTATTATTACATTAAATTGAAAATAAATATTAATTTACTCACGACGCAGAATGATGCTTAGATTTTTGCCCCATTTTTGGTTTTTTGGTTGTTCATCGTATTTATTCGATTTATAGTTTAGAATTTCACCAAATTTGGTCTACTCTTATTATTACAAATATACATAAAGCAGCTGGACTCAAAAACACGAATAGCAGCAAAGACAGAACACTGAAACAATGTATGTCTAATATCATCATCAACTGACGAACATAGTAAACATGATGGATCATTGGCAAGCTTAAACCTATATAAATATAATTCAAGCTTATCGTGCCCAGTTAATAATTGCACATTATAAAAATTGATATTCATATCTTTTATTTCCCCGCTAGGTTAGGTTAGATTAGGTTAGAATCGATCAGGTTTATTTGGGCTAATTACAAGTAGAATTAAACGAGAATGGCACATTACTTGGATAACTGATAAATTGAAATTTACAGTACAATCTAGTTTTTCAAAATTTTTATTTTACCGAAATATATTTTTTTCCGCGAAAAATTTTTTTACTACTCCTAGTTATTTTTACCGAAATGTGGTTTTTGAAAAAAATAGTTTTTTTTTTTAAATCTTGCAAAATCTAGAACTCTCCCTAAAAATAAATTGTAAGAAAATACTTAATGCGATTTTAACTGTTTTTTTTTTTATTGTATACAATTCAAAGTCCTTACATACCCGCATTCACATTAAAAAATAATTACGGATGGATTTTCTTATTATAATCCTGCAAATCAACACGGGTGGTAGTGGTGGTATTCTGCATAATCACCACGGTTCATTTGCTATCAGTCACAATCTATCATTTTTCTAATTAGTCCCTTTTTAACTGTGATTTTTTTGGATTTTTTCTCTCGCAACCCGTTGTTATCGTCCGCCATAATTCAAATTTTTCATCACGTCCCGAGAAGTTTATCTTTATGTTTTAACAAATTTTTATTAACATTTGGACGACAGTTCTTATTTTTGGTTCGAATACTTTATCGGTTTTCACCTTTTCCGTAGCACCGCTTTTCGAACGACGATTACAAGTTTCGTTTCCGTATAGAAGAGCTAAAACTGCATACATAACCTCGCCGTATCTTATTTTTACCCACCCCATGAGCTTAACTTTCTATCAAAAAGATTATTTTCTAATATCGTAAATGTATTTATAGTTATAAGTGTTATATTAGATTAAGATATATTTAATATTGTACTATCGATATGTGTAATTCTGTAACATGGACACACTGTATCTCGTTGATGGGATCACGGATTTTTATATTTAGATAGTTTTTAAGACATGCACATGTTTCTTGTTATTTAGTACTAATAATACATTTTTATAATATTATTAACGTAACATGGCGCAGTCGATTATTTTAAATTGTAATTTATTAAATTAGTTTAATTTAAAATGGAGATGGGTTTTGCAACGCCAAAAGAACTTGTTGCAGATAAAAATATAAGCCAAAATTGGCTTAAGTTTAAGAATTCAATAAAAACTATTTAATTGCTACGGAAAAAGCAGAAAAGTCAGATTTAGTGAAAATTGCAATATTATTTTCCTGTATTGGTGATGAAGGTGAAAATATATATAATTCGTTTCAACTTTCGGAAAAAGAATCTAAAAGTTTTGATACAATAATATCTAAATTTGATGATTACTGTATTCCAAAGAAGAACGTAGTACTGGAAAGATTTAGATTCAACAAATGTGTGCAACGACCAGATCAATCAATAGACGCATTTGTAATGGGGTAAGGAAATATCATCCGTGTCATCTTCACTTTCTGATTCTTGTATTTGTTTCTTCTTTGTGATATTTTCCATAATTTCGGTATCCAAATCTTCAATATTATTGCCACAGCATGGAAGATTGGCGTCAATATCTGAAAATTGTTCATAGTTGATCACACGTAGTAATTCATTCGGTGTCCCATTACTTTCCATTTCAACAATTTCATAATCAGGCTCTTTGAAACTACAATGAGCAAAGCAGTTCTGAATTGTCATAAAAGTGACTTTTCTCCAGCTATCAGCAAAAAATTGTATAGCCTGCAGTATTGTTATTGTGGAACTGATATCTTTTGCCATTGTAGAAACTGTTACCAGATCGTCTTCAATAGCTTCCAAGATATGCCTGCATCAACATCTTCCTACATTGCACTTTTAAATTTTTTATGACACCCATATCAAGTGGCTGAATTAGTGAAGTAGTGTTTGGAGGTCAGAATTCAATTTGAATATTCTTCAGTTTAACGACAGTGTGGTGCGAATTTGCATTGTCAATAAGGAGTAAAATTTTTCTAGAATCTCTCTGTAATTCTATATCCCAGTCTTCTAACCATTTTGAAAAAATAATAGCAGTAATCCATGCATTTTTGTTTGCGTAATATGTTACTGACAGATTACTTGCATTGAGATTTTTAAAGCAACGTGGCTTTTTAGTTTTACCAATAACTAAAAGTTTTTTTTGTCACTTCCAGTTGCATTGCAACAACATAGCACAGTGATACGATCCATAGCTTTTTTCGAACCAATAAGTTGTTCGTATTTGTATACTAATGACCCATCTGGGGTGGCTCGATAAAATAAACCAGTTTCATCCGCATTATAAATGTCATTCAGGCTGTAACTTTGAAAGAATTTGAAAAATTTTGCTTGAACTCCGTCGTTCAGCTCCTGTCAAATCAACTCTTACCTTTTCTCCATGAGTTTTTTTGAATTTGATATCGTGTCTCCATTTCCACCGAGCAAGCCATCCATAGCTGCAAAGTCTTCATAACCAATTTTTTTTGCAAACTCTTCAAATTTTAATTTCAACATTGGCTCACTGACATGAACACCTCGTTGTGTTACTGTGCTGAACCATAAATTAAGAGCTTCATCGACCTTTTGTTTTTACCTTCTCTTTTTCGTTTCCTTTCCACCAACTTAATTCCCCTTTTCAGTACTACTCCATTTTTTACGTAAGTTCTGTTCATATGTTTTTAAACGGGTGATGGTGTTTTCTGTGTCGTTTTTTACGTTTAAATGTTTCCTACGTAATATATTTATTGTAAAAATTTAATTTTGATTTACGTTCAAGCGGTTCGACACATTTCTCAATTATACGCTAAGGACATTTATTAAGATTCCTAGCCAAATGTAGTTGTAACACTGTATTACGAGAAAAAAATTTGTTTTATTTGGTAGAAATCCAAAATATACAATTTTTAACTTTCACGGTTGATTGCCTACAATTATTTTCCCGGGTAAACCACGTCAATTTTTTTTTTACTTTGAGAAGTTTCGAAAACACTTGTGTACTACACGTTATATTTTTTTTTAAGAACACCTTTAGTATCGATTTTTATTTTGTTCGATATCAAATAATAATACATAACACGATGGAACGTCAGTACTCATATACGTCTACCATGAGGTGACTTTCCGAAGACAAGTCGATATAGATAATCGGACGAAGAATGAAGTGAATAGTACGTCTCAATTTACGTATGGTAATTTTTCAAACATACTATTAAGCTAACCATCCTTACCATTTCTAAAGACGGTCGAATAAAACTACTAGCCCGCGTAATGCAGTATATATATATATACTTATAAACAGTACACAGCCATACATACGAACGCAGTTCTATTACGATAAGGTTATTAACATATATATATATATGTATGTGTTTCTGTGACATATAGGAGAAAGATAACGTTGACAGTTCAGCGAGAAACGATTTCTTTCAACGAGACCCGCTGGTTCTGTTTATCAGTTAGGAATAGAACGTACGTCGTCGCACCGTTCCCGGGATTTTCCGGAATAAGATAAATTATTTCGCTTACCTATCTACTAAATCTGTCCGACTTCATTGCCCCTTTTCCAATCCAATCCCTAAACCGCGGACCGAATAAACTTTACTATCGGCGAGAATATCCTATAGTTAGCGGTTTTGTCGCTGAATTAACGAGTACATAATAACGTTCCCCTACTTTCACTAACGACGCATTATCCGTCACTATGTCCGGGGTTCTTCTCGTCGAAAAGATTAGCCCGTCGCCGTCATTGAAAAAGTTACATCCTCGTTAAATGGATACGTCCAAAGGAAAACCTAATAAGGTGTACGCCGTGTCCGGAAGTCATTTCGCGACGATGAACGGCACACCATCTATTACTTTACGATAAGTCTTCAACGGTGAGACGCGTACGAAGATGTTTAATTTTAATGACGAAATTTAAAAGACTTATCGAAAATCCGCTAATTAGAACGTACTCGA
This sequence comes from Coronaproctus castanopsis, assembly GCA_032883995.1. NCBI lineage: Eukaryota > Metazoa > Arthropoda > Insecta > Hemiptera > Monophlebidae > Coronaproctus > Coronaproctus castanopsis. Next base: position 49,580,062 of record CM065052.1, read on the forward strand.
TAGTACGAATGTGTAACAGTTTGAAATTCTTCTATTTTCCGTGCATATCCGTTAACGGATGTTCGCGATCGAATTATGACAAATCCCGCTGTATTGGCAAAAAGACTAGTGGAGGATATCTAAAATTGAAAAATGAAATGCCTGGCACATAACATTCGAGAGGATGGAATCTTCGTGTTAGCGATGCGAGGAAAAATAAAATCGATAAGAGGAAGAAGACGGTTGGAACTAATGTCAACGAACACACAGAACTTATGCTCTCTCGAGAAATCGAATAATACGAATGTATGCAATATCCTGACTCGGGGGGGAAGCAGCAACTGTGATGATGATATGTGTGTGTTTGTATGTATTATATATGGATAATTCTCATGTTGTACTTCCCACCGTTTCATTTCATACGTAAACGATGTCACAGAACGTATAAGTATACATCTTTACATCGGTGATACTGCATTCGTCGCCATATCCTACCGAATCGATACGAAATAAATCGGTTAAATATTTTAATAAATGGAGGATTAAACGCGAACAAATCCGAGACAATTTAAAAACCATATACCAGTTATAATATCGTTAAGACGTGTCTCGTATTTAATAAATAAAAAAAAAAAACAGCGCTAACGATACTAAATAAATCTATGATCGTACAAAACAGTAATATCGACTACGTCATTACTATGCTTCGGTTTGGTGTTCGAACAGTGATACTAATTTATAGTTTAGCGAATTATTGTTTTGTAGTCATCTTAAATAAATAGCAACGCGCGATTACCGTCACATTAATCGGTGATATCGTAAAAGAATGTGAGACTAAATTCTTCGATTGTTGCGCTATGTCTAAGCTTATGATTACATAATATCATATAGGTATATGATTCCTTAAAACGTATGTATATAAAAAGTAAAAACACAGGCGAATTTGGTGACCACAGCAAAAACAATAATAATAATAAAAAGAAAATTAATTTATCGTACTTCAGTGCGCCTATTCGGTTTATCTGATAAGAAAATTATATTTTTCCTCCCAACTGATAGCTACTATTTTTATTGCTTTCGACGTAAAAACTGAGACAAGTGTACACGTTTATTTCTTCCCCTTCTCATATTTACCCATACAACATATATAATTATGGCATTAATATTATTTCACGTCAGTAAACACAGATAATTTGAGAGGAGTGAAAATGGCGTACAGCGCGCGAAAATGTGAGCATACAATTATTATACAGTATAAAGTATTGTAAAGGAGAATGGTACCCCGATTGAGCCTAAGCTCGCTGTGCAATGTAATGAACCTCTACAAATGAAATAAACTGAAAACATTAATTCGAATAATATATATATATATATATAAATATATATATATATATATATATATATATATATATATATATATATATAAGCAGTGGTGCACTCACAGGTGGCTACCGGGCTTAAACCTTCCAGAGGGGTAAGAAAAAGTATAAAATACATATCAAGGAAGCGTGTAACTTGGAGGGAGCTCCCGTTATCATTAATAAAACCTCATCTTGAAGAGCCTGTAAAACAGCCTAGATTGCAAAAAATACTGTTAGAAAATATTCCTTACATTCTGTCTGCTAATGACATTGAAAATCCATCTGACTGTGACCTCATCTTGAAGAGTCTGTAAAACAGCCTAGATTCCAAAAAGTACTGTTAGAAAATATTCCTTACATTCTGTCTGCTAATGACATTGAAAATCCATCTGACTGTGACCTCATCTTGAAGAGTCTGTAAAACAGCCTAGATTGCAAAAAGTACTGTTAGAAAATATTCCTTACATTCTGTCTGCTAATGACATTGAAAATCCATCTGACTGTGCAACACAAAGAAAAAAATGGCCGTTGGTTAGGTCTTAGGTCGTTCGGCATACCTGACCCAGGTCACAGGGAGTTTTTTTTTGTTGTTGTTATTATTTGTTTCGTTGTTGTTCGTGATCGTTTATATTTTGCCTGTCGAATTTTGTTACACATTCGACTGCGTATATTTTATTCATTTTTATTAAGAATTTTTTATTTTTTTTTTGGTGGGGTGGAATGTTTGAGCCCATCCCAGACATAAATCCTGGGCACGCCAGTGTATAAAAGATTATAAATCGTAACTTTATTATTATTATTATCGAACTGTTTGCTGATTGTCTAGCTGAATTATTCCAGGCCGACAATGTGGATTCACACGTATGGAGAATTAAATTACTATAAAGACGACACGAATAATAATAGTAATAATGATGATAATAATAGCTCGTTTTTTAATTAGGTACAACAATCCCGACGAACGTAATTAAAAATTGCCGTACTGAAATTAGTTCGAAAATAATCCGCTACGCTAAATATGCTGGCTGGGAAAAAGTGATACGCTAGCGGTTAATAAATTACGAGGTACTATTCTCGCGTAAGCGTTCTATACGAGGATACATCTTCGCCCGACGAGATGCTTATAGCATCCTCGTCGTCATATTATCAGTACATCTCGAGTAGCAGTCATTCCGCGGTTATCGTCAACTCTGCGACAAGATTTATATTGGACTATTCCGCCTTTCTTACGGCCAAATAGTAATTATCGTCTAATGTTTATACCTAAACTTCGTCTCGTTGATTCTTTTTCTCTTATTTTAATTAAGAGCTGAAATCACGTAGCGTGTCCCGATGATAACTGACTAGAATTTATTCATATATATATATATATATATATATATATATATATATATATATATATATACGTGTATTAATGTCCATTCAAATCCACAAAAACACACGTAGGCGTACCCCGGATTTGTATCTTGGGCTAAAACATACCGCCCATAAAAAAAAAAAAAATTAAAAAATTGGTAATAAAAATGAACAAAATATAACAAAATTCGACAGGCAAAATATAAACGATCACGAACAACAACGAAACAGATAATAACAATAACAACAAAAAGCTCACTTGTCACGATGCCTAAGGGACCAACCGAGGGCCATTTTTTTCTTTGTTTTACACAGTCAGTTGGATTTTCAATGTCATTATTTTTTTTTTAACACATTCCGGATAACCAGTGGGACAAGCTTATTAATCTTTTCTATTGAATAATACGCGTGCTTAATAATAAATTAACTAACGAATATTAATGCGTGCAGATTGAATTGTAAACTTATAGAATAACAGATATTACTTAAAATTGGTTACATTATAACGGTGATGATCAGTCACCATTACCATTTAAACATAATAATGAAACAAGTACATATTTTTACATTATTAAAATATTAATAACAATACTACTATTTATATCGTAACTACTGTTCAAACATTAGTTGCAAAATATCGAATACACAATGTAGTTTTTGTTTTTTTAAACATTATCTTAACTTATATTGGGATAACATTTGTATCACTGAATTAGTTAATACCATTACTTACTTGAAAATCACTACTACTATCATAACAACTAATATTTATTAACAATTTGAGTCAATGATCACTCTATTTTACAGTTAACTTTTCCCTCATTAAATCACGGAAAAAAGTATCATTCTGTCTGCATTATTTCTGTCTAAGATTAATGACGTATTTGCGCATATATTATACTCATCTCTTAACTGTCTAAAACGTTTACATTCAAATATTAGATGTTGCGCATTGTCGATGCTCATTGATTCGTAAGTGAGACAGTTCGAAGAGTTTACTATTTTAAATCGTACTCTAAAGTTTTTTTTTTTTTTTGGCCTGGTATTACCCATTTAGCCATATTTGTACTTTTTTTTTTTTTTTTTTATTTTTTTTTTTTAATGGGCACAGGATTTTTCACCCAGATTGATATAAAATTATTAAAATGGATATGTTAAACATTAATATTAGTTGATGTAATATAATTATAAATAGCTAAATATACATGAATGCGATTAATAGTAAGTAAGTAAGACATATTTATTGGCAATGGTACTTTGAGAGATATAATTTGATTATATAATAAAGATTGTTGAGAGCTGTAGTAAGAACATTCAAAAAATACATGATCCGCATCTGCTATTTTGTTGTCATCGGAAGGATGAGGGCAAAAAGGAGAATTTATAAGATTGCATCGGTATAGGGACGATGGAAGACGATTTTTTCCAAATCGTAATCTACATAAAGTAGTAATGAAACATCGAAGTATGTTATTTGGTACTTTTATATCACTAAACCACGATTTTATGGGTATTAGAATCGATCTGTAACATGGAACTAGATAAGGATTGGACCAAATATTATTCCAATATTCTTTATGAGCAAATTTAATGAGACACAAAAGATCTGTTAAAGGTGTATAAGGAATAAGCACACCGCTATTCGAAGCGGACTTGGCTTCCGCATCAGCAACAGTATTGCCAAATATGCCAGAATGTCCAGGAATCCAGGAGAACCTAACAGAAATACCAGATTCTAACAGTGAGGAAACCAAAATTCGGATTTTATATAAATAAGGCGATGCACGGGGATTAAATGAGAGAGATTTTAGAGCGGTTAAACAGGTTTTCGAATCGGTAAGAATAAGAGCTGATGAAGCTGGACGTTGTTGATAAACGTAAGATATTTCCATTAGCTAACAAGGTTTATAACAATTAATGTACTTTATGTTATATATTAATATTATTAATCTTTATAAAAACTCCCCAGCCACTCTTGTAGTCGGCTCGCTAATTATCTGACTAACATGCACTGGTATTGTATGTTCGAACGATTTCTTTTTCTAGGTCTTCTCTCCCTATATTTCTTATTCTGCAGTTCCATATTATATGGTCGATAGATATCCTTCCTCTTTTGTACATTCGCATAAATCTGAATTTATTATTTTAATTTGTTTTAGTTTTTTTAGGGGTTAAATTATGATCCGTCCGTAATCTTATTATCGTTTTAATAGAATCTCTGTACATGTTATTCGAAAACCAACTGTATATATTTCCTTTTGTATACTGTAATAGTATTTTCCACAATGTGTATATTTCTGTATGGTCCCAGTCTATTAAACTTTGTGTTTTTAATGTTACCATGTCCCCCCCGAGAGTACCTGCGCATTAAAAAGGTGATATTCAGATTTTTCATTTTAACTTTATTTATTATATTTGGAAAGAAGAGATAGGTTTTCCTACCATTGATATCCTCATCCCAGCCTGATTGTCAAACACTGTTAATATCATTACGAACCTTATTTTTTAATAATTTCGTAGCCGGTGCGGTTCCTAATGTTTGCTTAATAACACTACTTGAAAAATATTTAAGACGACCATTTCTATAAGCTTTTGACTATTCTATATTCTGAAATTATTGCTCGTCCAATAAGGAATCGATGTAAAGGAAGAATATCGGCAATCACACGAGAAGCTGAAGAAGAGGTGGTTCTATATAATGAGGATTAGTATAAATTTTCTCCGGTGTATATTGATTTTTGAGAGGAGCTTTTTGTTTAAATAAAGGCAGGACTCATAAACCGATTGAATTAATCCTCTATACAGTATAGAGTATAGTTCTTTATATCGTGAAGCATAATTTAATGGGAATGGGTTTTTTCTTTTACTTAAAGCGATAAATTTAATATCAAATCACGCGAATTTTTTCTGTATACATTTTTAGTGAAAATTTAATAATGATAATTTAACAAATGTCTCGTGGAAGACATATCCTGTAAGCGGTAAATTGTCCTATTATTTTCAAATCCGCGATTGTTATTCAGTGTTCGAAGATTTTGTGCCACGTCTATTTCGTCACATGCCGTGGATATGCTCGTAACCTGTACACCGTAATGGAAATAAAAAATTTCTTAGATCGTGAAGCGGATTAAAAGTCCCATCATCGTTGCCGGTTCTACGTTAGTTAGTATTTGTTGAAAATACGGGGAAAACGCGTGTTCAGTTTATAATACGGTTCGTAAGAATTTTGAAAGGGTTCTCTCTTTGAAACCGTGGATCCGTTTCGTAAAATCGAAAGCAACCGGCCGTTATTATATCCTTAACACGGACCCATGTAATAAATGCACGTTGTTGATAATGGTGTGAAAGCACTCTACTGACGATACACGATCCTATTATATATGTATGCACACACGTATAGAAAATTATAATGATCGGCTTTGCCGCAGGTCGACTAAGTTTTTACATTTGCATATTTTATTACATCCGCTCTGTCTAATTTAAAAGAAGGAATAATATATCATATATATATATATATATATATATATATATATATATATATATATATGATATATATATATATATATATATATATATATCATATATATATATTTTATATATATATATATATATATATATAGGAATCGTATTATCGCGCAACCTGTAATCTAGTATCTAACTGCTTTCTTTACATTATTAATGTAATCCCCCACTCGGCCGTTGCTGTAATTATGGCGTTATCAACGAACTTTTATTTAGAAAGTATAGCGATGGAACTCGGAACTAGAGATAACGACGTCAATAAAGAAAATATATTTGGAATATATATATATATATATATATATATATTAATAATAATCATAATAATAAACAATAATAATGGTAATAATAATAATAATAATAATCGATAATAATAATAATAGTATACGACGTTTAAAGAAATAATCGATAAAGGAAAGTATTATAAACAATTTTCAACCGGCCGATTCGTAAAAAGGAATATTGAATATATTTAAAAGTTATTTGTTCAGCATAACGTGTATGTGTGAAAGACGTAAATGATAGTAATCGAATCAATTGCAAATTTATTTCAATTTCCACGACGTTGGTACATTTCAAAATGTGACGATTAAAACGAGAAATATAAAATAAAAATTATTACAAATCGAAAAATTAATAAATACAAAAAAAATAAGTAAATAAATTAATAAATAAAAAAAAAAGCAGTCGATCATGGGGAACACGTTTATTTTTCAATTATCTATACGAAATTCAAAATGATTATTAACACTGCGCGAACGTCGGCTGGATTACTATTATAATTTTTACTTATACCAATCCAAATATTCACCCCCACCCTTATACTTGATAGAAATCTGTAACCTCTATATAGCCATGTAGATGTAGACATAATTGCAGCATTTACGAAGGACTAGTACGAATTCACCTGTGCTACAACGAATACGCCAGCTAGTGGCGAATACGAAGTTTTACATTTTAATTTTTCTTAAAAGTATTTAATTAATTCGAACTACTATCATAATTTATAATATCGCTCGTCTTCTTTCATCATTAATGCGGCCAGTTTTCAGTTTTCTAGGGCAACGCACCGTACTGCACAACGCCCTTAAATGAATTGACTGTAATTTTATTCCAGTCTTATTATAGACTCGATTGCACCTTCTGACCGAACTTCCTGCAAAACTGTAAATCTGATACAGATGGAAGTTTATTTTCTTTATTTAAATTCTCGTTCGCGATTATTCTATTTAACGTGTGCTTTAAAATTTCAAACCGGTTGATACAACTCCAGATAGATACATCTAAGATGGTTAAGGGTAAACTGTTGTTTTAAATAATAAATATGATCATTTTTGAATTTTCGTATGTTTTTTAATTCGTAGGTATTAAACACTACTGTAAGTAACTTGTTTAGTAATATATTTCAGTATTTTTCCAAATCCTGAAGTTTTGATTTTATTTATATTATATATTTCGATTTAGTGGCAATGAACAACTAACATATTATCCTGTAGCCGGTTGAGAATTGTTGTTTGTACTACGTTGTGCAATATCTTTCAGGAAACATCGAATTAAGGGCGAGTACCATCGGCCTAGCTAAATATTTCGCCGTCAAAGTAGTTTATATAGATCAACAATAGAGACGACTTGACAATTTGTACGGTACACTGTATCCACTTATTTCAGCGACGTAATTCTCAAGGTAACTTCTAACCCGATAATGTATTACACCCCTATTATCGCAATTGTACAATTTTTTTGAAAGATTTTGCGATTAATTAAGAGCTAGATTTGTGTTTTGAAAAAAAAAAAGTATATTTCGCGTCTCCGTCGTTACAACCCTGTACTCGTTGGTGGGTTTTAAAGTTACAATCACGAAGGGCATAAATATTACTAGGTAATCTTTTGATAAAATATTTGAAATTGCGCGCAATTAATTTTAAATTATTCGGCGGACAGTTGCTGATATATATTATATAAATTTTAATAAAATAATATCGAATAGCTTGCACCTCATACGCGTCCGAAACATGGACTATTAAAAATCTGACGAAAATCGTATAAACGCGTTTCGAATAGGAATATATATATATGGTAAAATTCTCAGAATACCGTAGACGACGCACCGTAGTAATCAACTGATTATCGATGCTGTAGATTCGATTGAAAGAATAATAATATACGCCAAAGTACGACGGCAAGCGTCTAAAGGTGACATGTACCATGCATTGAACAGACCGCATAATATGCCTAACATATTGACTGTGTCCGAAACATTTCAGCTGGTTAAATATCGCGAAAGTCTCAATGTCATCACGTTCTTATTTAAAACGATGTACACACTAGAAGTGAATCCTTACATATGTTGATATATATATATATTAAAAAAAGAAATTATTTACGGCCCAAAATACAAGCGGAAGAGTGATATAAAAGATAAGATAGGAGATCTCGTATGTAGAAGGGACGAGGTAAAAACAAGATGGAAATAATATTACAAGGAGCTGCTAAACATCGAATCGAAGTTTCGTAAAAATATGTTATAAACTGTATTAAGAAAATAGATAAATTGGATCATAGAAGATCCGCCACCGATGAAGGAAGTTTAAAAAGCGACAAAATTCTTTAAGAACAACAAGTCACCGGGGAATTCCAGTCGATGTTTTCAAGCTATTTGAATACACTTTTCAACATTATGTGTCAGGAAAAATCAGTACCGAAGGATTTTAAAGAAGCAGTCATAGGTCAATCTACAAAAATAAAGAAGATAAAATTGATTAGACAAATTACAGAGGTATAGTTCTTCTACGTATCGCAAGTAAAGTTTTCAGTAAAATCCTTCAAGAACGACTGAAAATACTGTTGAATTCATATCTACCCGAAAAGCAATGTGGATTTATGGGAAATCGCAGTGTAATTGACCTGATTTTTACCCTAAGGAGAACAATCATTCGCACTGTATATAGCTTTTATCGACGTAAAACATTCGACTCTGTTAATACGGAAGCTTTATGGATGTGCCTAAGGGCAGCTGGATGTCCATCCTGTTGCAATTAACGAAACTGCTTCGCAATCAAACCACGAGTAGTTTATTATTGGATAACGGACGCACAGAAGAATTCGACATAAACACAGGCGTAAAACAAGGGCGTGTACTCGCCCCAACGTTATTCAACTTTTGCATGGGCGTAAGCCATTAAGAATTTAAGAATCACAAATGCGTCCATATTAAATTGGAGGCCTCTATAATTTAACTGAATACAAAGCAAAAGCGGCAAATGGTTCCTTTCCACTGCTTGCCTTCAATATGCTGATGATTGCATTATCTTTAACGACGAAGCAGACAAACTTCAAAATATGATAACGCAATCTACAATGATTTCGTGGTCGTCGTGATAAATGAGAGGAAAATGGAAGTCATCAGTTAAATGGATAACTATCTGATTTCGAGTTAATCGAAAATACGTCAACGCATTCGTTTAAATATCTTGGCAGTTTTGTCAATAAGGAAGCAACTCTCGATTGCAAAATTTCTTCTCGCGTCAGAAATACAAATGCAGCACGGAAATAACCGGAATTTAACAACTAAAACAAAAATATCGGTTTATAAATTGGTGATGATTTCGAGAATCTGAGATAGCGGACTGAATTAAGCGAGTTTACAAAGACCGACAAAAATTCTGAACATAAATAAATTTACATTTTCGATATCGAGTAAAATTTTGCAATAAATAAATTTTATTTTCAAAAATTTCGGTCAATATGTTCATAAACGAAAATTTAACAGCTAAAATCGAGATATCGGTTTATAAATCAGTGATCGAGAATCTGAGACAGCGGACTGAATACTGGTTAAGCGAGTTTACACAGAAGTAGAAGATGTATGTGTGTACACGTATATGTATTAAAAGTTTTTATTTTATTTTTAATAAACACCGAAAAAAAAAATCAGAACATAAATAAACTTCTATTTTCGATATCGAATAAAATTTTGCAACAATAAATAAATTTTATTGTCAAAAATTTGCGTCATAATATTCATACCTCAAAAGTAACAAATAAATTTCCATTTTTGATGTCGAATAAAATTTTGCAGCAACGAATGGAGATTTTATTGCCAAAAATTTGGGTCTTAATATTCATACCTCAAAAGTCACCAGTCGGTATTAAGGCTAATGTGACAGTCATCAAGCCTTACGTACGATATTAATTATCAATATATTATTATATATATATATATATGTGTGTGTGAATAACTGAGTGTGAGAGCACTGTTATAAGATTAATAAGCGACCACGGTGTGGTAGTAGTAGCTTATTGCACAAGCAGCGCAACAACACACGCGATATGCTGCACAATCGTCCTTCTTGACATATTCTTATCCTTTCAGACTCTAAAAGTTGTCTCGCAGCTCTGAATACTCATCGTTTATCCTTCAATTATACTTAAAATAAGTAATTCTTTTAGTTACATAATGTTGGTGTAGCGGTTGGGTTTGCATGTATGGCCTCCTGCATCTTGTCGCCGCGGGTGCCAATTCTGTTGATACATTAATACCTTTTATACCCTCCTTGTATCCATCTACTTACTATTGTCAAAACTATAATATTGAGAAGAAAATAGCATATCGTTTTGTTGTGTTTTTTTTATTATTACTATTATTTTTGCTAATTAGTCCATCATGCAAAAATTTTATTCTGTTAGTATACATAACGCAGGATAGAAGGAGTTATTTTATTATTATTATTTAATCATTATATATATATATATATATATATATATATATATATATATATATACAGACATACGCGCAATAAAGTGTGTATGATTATAGTGAATTATTGTTATCATTAGCATTAATACTTCTATTATGATTATTACTATAAACGCAAATAACGAAATAAGTCCTCCCGTCCTGCGTTACGTATACCAACAGAATAAAATTTTTGTATGATTGACTAATTAGCAAAAATAATAATAATAAAAAAAAAACACGCAATAAAACGATATGATATTTTGCTTCTAATATTATTGTAAATCACCGAACACGCGCTAATACAATATAAGTACAAACACGCACACTATATAATTTTCGAAAAACTAAATTTAAATTCGCTACTAGATACGATTCGCATATTGAAGCATCGATTGACAAACCTCCACCGAATTTTAATCAATCGAAGTGTATTATATATATATATATATTTAGATAGATAGATATATGTACCAGTCTAACGGAAAAAACAATTTCAGAACTGGAAATTCGCATATTCTTGGTTAGTTAAAATTAATATCGTACGCGAACCTACTGTGCATTTACATATTATTATATAGTCTCGATATTAGAGGGAAAACCGAAAAACCGGTGATGCAGACAGCGCAGCAGACTATGTGTAACATCCTGTCAACGATATCGTATCAAGGTGGTGTCGAGTAGAACGTGTTTATAGTTGAAAAATATGTGTATCTCTTTCACTGGCTCCGATTTCAGTTTCGTAAGCATTGGGTTTTCAGAGCAACAATCGAATTCTTTAACAATTTCTGGTGTAAATTTTTACCCATACACACAAACGCATTCGCTTATATATACATATAAATAATACATAACGTGTGTGTATATAAGTACATAGTACGTATATTATACATATATATATATATATACTATACATAGCATAGAAACATGTATGTACGTAGGTAAATGTGTAGAATGATATACGTCTATAAAGTCGAAGAAATTTTTTTTCTTACTTGGGTGGCAATTTTTTTTGCATTCGAATAAATTTGAGAATTTTAAATCCAAACGGGAAAAATAGATTTGTTATTGGCTGTGGCAAATCACGTAGAACGGTTTATGTATATTTTATATATATAAATATATATATATATATATAAGTAAGAATTTCCGAATTTAATTCTCAGATTTTCTTGAGAAAAATGTTTTTTTTCTCTCGAAAATTTGGCTCTAAAATAAAAAAAAAGTATGGATATATATCAAGTTTGCATACATGGTCCCGCGTATTATATTCGGCCGTATCTACCTGGCATATATTATATATGAATACATATAAATATTTTAATTTTATCTAAACGTTTCGCATTGATCAAAACGAAAATTTATTATTTATATTATATTGAATACGTTTGATCACCCATTTGCATATCATCAAATTTCCGCACAAACTATGCCATTTTAAATTTTTTAAATTTTTTCTGGTTCTTACGTCTCTGTGTTCTCGTCCATATTCTTTCATTTTATTTAATTCCTGCGGTGAAAGAGCGCAGTGTCGGGTACCGATGTGGGTGAACTGAGGGTTCTTAGTCATTGCTCTTCATGCAGACGGCAAAATCCTTTAATGGTTAATGTCCCGCGGTTCAGGAGAACATACCATATAGGGAGTCTTGAACATAGTCCGTTTTGCATATTCCCGTCTAAGGTAGCACGTATTGAGGTCACCCATAGAGCGGCGGAAACGTTATACACGAATATCTACTTGTAATGCGGATGTTTATTGAATAAAAGAACAGAATATATACTGAAATAAAAGCGGCCCTCGTGGACTTGAACTTCGTCGATATTATATATTGACATAGCAATATATTGTCCAGTATTCGTGTGTTCCATCAACCGTTTCAGTATAATTTTTTCGATTATTTTACTCAGATTAGAGAGCAAACTAATGGGAATTTTCAATAACAGATGAATCTTTACCGGATTTGGACTAGCAATAATTTTGGCAGTTTTGCTTGTTTTAAAGTGGTTTCAATAAGAATCGCCGCTCCGTCATCTTTTCTGTACACACTATAACTAGGAAAGATTAATTTTTTATCACTATCCCCACTTTAGCTTATTACTAACCAAAGACATATCGACTTGTCAGGGGCAAATATAAAGTTTATTATGTTTGATAGGCAAGGTGTCATAATTCCAAGCTACTAAACGAATATAGTGTAACAAAAGAAATAGTAGCTATAAATAAGGCTCAAAATTATTATTTTAGAAGATTTCGAATTAAGTATATGTCTGAAAGTAAAGAAAAATCGGAATTATCTGTAGCGATTGTAGAACTAGTGTGAGCAAAATACTAGTATTTCTTTGGGTGAAAGTAATCGAGGTACTGGCTTCAGCAGTATAATTAATATTATGAGCAATAATCCTTTCGATGTTGTGAAGGACTAATACTCCTATTTGAAATGGCTTTTCGCAAGACTGGACGATCAATAAAGTTTATACAGTATACGGCTTAAGTGAACAGTTTCGCCGTTCTTTTATAAACTTTACTGGAGCGTTTTTTTTTTTTTTTTTTTTGTTACAGTTGAAGGGGGTACGATTGGATTGTTGACAATTTTCTCGCAGGGTTAGATTCCTTCATGACTTACATCTTTCCCAAATGATGATACAATCGAAAATTATTTTTTGATTTTAGCAATTTTTTGCTAAGGAATGAAACATGATAAATAGATAACATTTTCTCGCTTCGCAATAAGGATGGGACACGGTTTGATAATTGGGCTATATTGTCACCCGGCAGCTTACTTTGTGATTATGAAATCAGTCTGTGCTTCTTTAGCAGAGGCCGGCAGACCTTTTAGAACCGTTCTCACAGTTTTCATATGTTTAGCTGGATATCATTCCAACTTTACGCTTTTCAAATATGAAATAAATTTTGTCATAATAATCGTCACTATCGAGATAAAGAAATGTACAAGCCCCGCGCACTTTTAAAGTACAATTTCTGGAAAGAATAGATTTTAGGTGTAGTTGCGTAGGAAACGAATTTTTTCAGAATCCACATTTTAAGAAGCGCTATTTCGACACTGGCGAAGGTTTACGAATTCTCTATATATAAACGCGTAAAGGGATTACCTTTATTATTAACATTGACGATAATTTTGTAATAACATTTTCTTTTTTTTATCTCCGCTGAGTCTGGTTTTAATGTTTTCGTTTTGCTTCGGCTGCTATATTCGATCGAAGCACGCTACTCGATGTTATCATCGCCGCTTTCGCTAGGTAAGTCGGAAATACCGGTACTCGCGTAAATATTGCTACGAACTGACAACTTAAAAGGAGTCGATGACCCGCATCCCATATCGATACTACCGACATTATCAATGTTAGATAGTTTGTTAGTGGCGTGCTGTGGTTAACAGTTTCAAATATTGCTACACGTGCACCACGATGGCGATTAAACAAGGAAAGAAGATAGCTCGAGAAACGCACTAATAAACCACCGTCGTTATGGACGCGATCACGTTAAGTATACGTGAAGTCGATAGGTGACTGTCAGCCGCATGCAATGTCGAACGAAAATCGAAAAAATTGCGATAAAAAAAAAGTGATCATAACATCTTTAGTAAGATTACGACTGAAGGTGAATATGCAATGTGTGGATTGATTATTAAATAAGTTAAGGAATTAAAGCACAAAATATTAAGCAGTATGGAGCAATGGTTAATTTGTATGCGGACATTTAAGCTACCCGCAGACATACGACACCATCATCGTCGGTTATGAAATTTATAATTTTCGAAATTTTCAAAACGATAAAACAATATGTATTATTAGATTGTTTTTTATAAAGTATTTTTTAAAATACTGAAATGAAATGAAAAATCTTTATTATATTTTTAAACATAAACCGAAAACAATTTTCTTTCATAACTTAAAGCTAAGTACCTATACATAAACCTTAGCAATTCTAAATATGTATAATTACAAAACTTATAGTAGACTTTGAAATTACTTTCGAAATAGTGCAGGAAAAAATGAAAAAAACCTACAAAAAAGACACACCCTGAAGGTAACAAAAATTAAAAAGTCAATAAATCAACAAAACGAAAAGCAGTGTTTTTAGACATAATTTAGCTTAAAATATCTGTACTTAACAATAGGTTAATAATTACAAAAATCTATGTTTTAATCTACGATGCTTATACTTAGTATAACGTATGCGTAGATGTTCCATATTGTAATTTCCTATTACACGTATTAGTTTATTTTGATGAGTTTTACAGTTTTCGTAAAATTTTTTTGAGATTTTACTAATAAACGAATGTATTATCATGTAGATTATAAATTTTAGTATATCGCGTTGCATTCAACGAAATTGTGCAGCAATGATTTTGAACTACTTGTAGTTTCCTGTATGTACTATCAGACACTGATGACCATACAGGGCAAGCATAGGTTAATCTAGGGCGTATAACAGCCGTATAGATTAATTTTTTGTTTACGTAACTAAGACCCGATTTTCTGTTAAATAATGGAAAAAGTGTATGCATAGATTTATGCGCTTTATCTATAGCGAAAGTAATATGGTTATTGAAAGTTAATCTGCTATCTAAGATAACTCCTAGATACCGAACCTGTTTGACCCAAGAAATTCTTTTAGAATTTATTGTAATTTCAGTTAGCGGTAGTGGTCGTCTCCGAGTAAATAGAATTGCTTCTGATTTTTCTTCATTTAATTTTAAGTTCCATCTGTTGTAATATTTAAATATTATAATTGCAGCCTTTTGCAATCGGTTATATATTGTATCTGTCCTATAAGAGGATGTATATAAAGCAAGATCATCAGCATACAACGCGGCACTAACGAAAGACAGTTCTGGAAGATCATTCATTAACATTAGGAATAAGTAAGGCCCATACTTCCCTGAGGAACCCCGACATTTAGTGTTTTAATTGGCGATTTTTCAAAGTAATTTGTAACGTAATATGTTCTCTGACTTAAGTATGATTTAATCAATTTAATAAGTAATATTGGAAATTTGAATTTAATCATTTTATATAATATTCCATCGTGCCAAGCTGTATCAAAAGCTTTTTCAACATCGATTAACAGCATTCCCGTGTGTTTCTTGAGATTAAAGTTATCAGTAATAGTGTCCGCTATTCGAGCTAGCTGGTGAACCGTAGAATGCTTAGGTTTAAAACCAAACTACTCATCTCTTAGAATATTATTTGAATGAGAATAAACTCGTAGCCTGCGCAAAATCACTTTTTCCGCTATTTTGCTTAAGTTTGTTAACAAACTAATTGGCCGTACGTTATTGATATTACTGTTATCTTTACCTGATTCTTTTTCTTTTAAAGTTAATAATTTGCTCTAACATCATTTCAGTTCTCACTGGTGTATTCAAGTATGGGGACGGTATTGGTCGTGCCTTGATTATTCCTACTTTGAGATTTATTCGACCATTTTGTCTATTTCATCCATTTTCACCGCTGAAGACGAATCACGTCCTACTCTCAACAATCTACGTATACACGTGTACATATATACATATATAAATATATATATATATATATATATATATATATATATATATATATATATGTATGTATAAATAGTAAAACGTCACAATATATATTAAAAACATTTAACTCGATTTTTAATATAATTAAAATCTACTTTCTTATCTTAAATTCACCACAATCCAATTAATGACAATTTAAAGAATAATTAACTTAAACTTAAGGAAAAAAATAATTATACACCAAACAAGTGTGCTATTTTTATTTTATACTATTTTGTTTTATTATGACTAGCACTAGCGCACTTCCACTAAACAATAATGCAACAAAACTGTTATGTAAAATTCATACTAATCTCTAAACACAAACAAATGATGCACGTATTTTTGTTTTTATCTATATATACACATATATATTAGAATGAACACACATATACATACACACACACACACACACACATGCACGTACGTTTACCATTATATCTATATATACATAAATAATAATAATAATAATAATAATTATTATTATTAATATTGCAGTTATTATTGTTATTATCAGTATCGTTGTTATTGCTATGCTTCGGTAATTTCAAATTTTTTATTTTCATTGCTAACTTTTTCTACGACATTCATTTATTACGGAGCTGGGCAACATGTTTTGTAACTTTAAGTGCGTAGAAGCTTTATAATGGGTGGTTAAATGTGAATATGAAAAAATTTAAAATAGTTCGGAAATGGAATGGTTGCCTAATAATAATAATAAATATTATTGTATATATATATATATATATATATATATGTGCATGTGTACACGCGTATAAATACAAATATGGCTAAATATACACATACACACACACAGACATCCATATTGGTATAAGTGTAATACACGGATAAAATTTAGCCCAAAACTCTTTTCTTCGAAATATTGTGCACCCATTTTCGCTCATCCACCATTCTACGATTTAAACAGTTCATTCATTCGAACATGCTTCTTTTTCCACTTTTATTATTTCACTCGATTCTTTGTGCCTATTATAATATTCCGACGATGGGTGCATTACGCTATTCCGAAACTTAGATGGTATATATACACACACACATATATATATAAAAATTCATATATATACACATATATATATCTTCCAAATATACTTTTATATGCCTAGACAATCGAAACTCGCTGTTGCCAGTATACACTAAAGACAGGATGCTACTTAAATGAAACGTGACCTAACTTTCCATCGAAGCTTTTACCGATTCCGCGTGATTTTTCTTTTATTTTATTTATGTAGTTGCAGATAAAACACGTACGATTTTTTAGAAGATGAAGATATCCATCCACTATGATAAACTAACGATCCCCCTTCTTGGTGAAACCACAAAACCACTTTGTACGATTACACGAATTTTAAAGTTCTTTAAAAAAAGAAGAAAAAGAAACATTATTCATCAGTGATTCGGTTGTAGTTTTGCTAGAGATGACGATGTTACGTGTTTAATGGACTCCTAAATGGTCGTATATCACTAAAACCCTCGCGAAAAAAATACGAAAATATTTTGTGGTAGCCCATTAAGAGTGCGCCGTAAATGTAAAGACGATTTTTTAAAAATACTACTAAAATATATGTAGGAGAATCTATCTCTATATAGACAAATATAAATATTTCCGAGCACGCGAATATACTTTTATGATAAATAGAAGCAAACGTTAATTTACGAATTAAATCGTCTATATCCGATTGTAATCTTATACTCGTAGGTTTTCTCATTTATTAGTATTCTATTAAGACGGTAAACTGAGAAAACCTACAAACGTCACATTTCAATCATACTTTAGACTGTTTTACTAATACGAGTAGGGTGGCTGAAATGGAACAGGGCAGGTCATATAGCTGGAAAAACAGACAATAGATGAACTAAACGGATTATGTGGAATGTGCACTAGAGAGGTTCGGATAAATCTTGATAGGCCCTGCGCTAGGTGCGAAAACGACATCAAGTGGCTGAATAGGTTAACGACCGGATTGATATATATATATATATATAAAATATATATATGATTCATTGAAGCTCTATAAAATCAAAAAGTGAGTACGACAAGGATGCTCGTTATCTTCGCTCTTGTTTAATGCATATATAATAAATGAAGTTAAGAGCCACGTAGAATCAGATATTCAAATACAAGGTAAACAATAAGCTGATGATATTGCAATGCTGTCAGAAAGTGAATAAGAACTGGAAGAATCTTTAAATAAAATGGATAACCCCATACTGGAAAGCAATTATAAAATTAAATTAAATTTTAAAAAGACTAAAAACCCGGAAATAATACAACCTATCTGCATAAAACTCAATCAAGTAAAACTAGAAGAGTTCAGGTAGTGGAAGTATTATAACTCAAGCCGGAAGAAGCACTAAGGATATACAAGCGAGAAAGCGCGGGGAAAAACAGAGTTTATCAAGAACAAGTCGATACTCACCTCGAAGTCAATATCAATAGAAAAAAAATGAAAACGTTCCTTGAATGTTTTGTTCGGAGCGTTGCGATGTATGGATGAAACGTGGACTCTATCTATCGGTAATAAGCAAAACTTAAATGTTTTTGAAATGTGGTTTCTGAGGAGAATGATGAATATCAGGTGGACAGACAGAATCACTAGTAAAGAAAAGTACTAAACGAAGCAGAAACGAAGAAACATTTTTTAATGTAATTATCAAGAGACAGGATCAATTGGTTGGGTATATTTTGAGGCACACGCCCACGAAAACTATATTGGAAGGAATGGTATACGGAAAAGAAGACCTCGCCCCGAATATATGATGCAGATTACGGAAGACCTGGAATGTAACAACTACACGGAACTGAAGAGGTCATCATTCAAATTCGGTATTATCCGGAAATGTGAAATTTCAGATTTAAAGGAAAATTGATACCTGTATGTGAAATCTATACATATATAATGATCCCATTTCACAGTAAAAGATGAAAAAAAAAATCTATGGGCAGATTTTTTTATGAATAAGTTCTTCATTTTTTGTACTTTTTGGCCGACGGACGGTCGGTAGTTTTTTCTACGGGGGTTAGTTTAGTTTTATTCGGAGTAGAAATATTAATTCGTTACACGGCTCACCGAGTCCAAAGATTGCTTCATTTTGCAGATATTGAAATATCGTTCGACCTTGATCGGCGAATAATAGTTATCAATAATATGTAGTGGGTATTCCGGTTTTCTAGTATTATCAAAAATATAGGACTATTGTGCACGCGCGGTGTCTGCATAATTCGTTCGCGTATAGTATCTAATCGTCAATTATAGACCGTGAAACAGAGCGTTAGCGTGTGATTGTTGTGTATATGTGTGAATCGTCCATTCTGGTGCATACGTGTATATATAATATATGTGATATATAAACGTATGTCTGTGTATACGTTATACGGTTGTAGGTGCTTTAAAAGATTTATCGAATAGTATAAGAGGTTGTAAACGGAGTGTCGTGTAAAATGGCATCGATAAATCCGATTATAGTCAATTTCCAGCGTACCTTTATGGTAAAATTATGGAAACTAACCCGAATTCTGTCTGTCGTGATGAATTATCGCGGAAGATTTCCCCCGAGTACGTCTCGTCTCATTTAACAAACGACTCCTCGGACATATCGAAAAGGTATATCGCTGTTCTAACTAGTCGTCGGAATTATTGTTTTTCGAATCATCATCATCATTATCGTCGATACGTGTAGAATTTCATTTACGATATATATTAGGTACGATGTTTTACGATATTAGTATCGTACTTATTAAAACAACTAACATTGAGTATAGAAATCAAAATGTCCATTCCAGCCTATATGTATACACACACACCGATATACATAAATACTGACGATAATGATGATCGAAAAATCAAATTTATCGTTGTTGTTTTGTATAATATTTATTCGAATGTAATAATACGCGATGTTACGTATTTACAACTATTTACTAGAAAACATGAATCACACACAACCATAAAGGAGATTATACAATGTATACTTATAATACATATCCATCAACGTGCAATAAAAAAATGTACGATAATAATATTAATAAATGGCGATAATTACCGCATAAGTTGGTTTGTTTAATGCTTCTCTTTTTAAATTATTATTTATTCAGTCACGGTACATGAAATTTTAATGTTAACAAAATTTTTGAAGTGAAGCTTCTATTGGCGCGGTTAATATGGGAAGTTAACCCGCAAAACGAACGAGCCAAAATAACAGACGGATATATATATATATATATATATATATATATATAATTTTTTCTTCTTTTTCATAGTCTTAACCGATCTCGGTTATGGGTGGCCATCTAGCGAAGCTCCAACCATAGAATGATAATGTCATCTATCATATGCGGCGTTCTGTGTTTTGCCCTGTCCGTGTTTTAATATTACAAAATCGGGTACGTCATTTCCATCCAACTTTCTTCTTACCTTTTATTCTTCCCATTAGAATAGTTTGTAACAAGGAATATTTTGTAGCACTAGTCAAGTGTCCAAAATATTTTAGTTTTCGAATTTTTATCAACTTAATCAATTTATAATGTTTCTTCATAGTAGTGAGTATCTCTTCGTTGGTCTTCTTAGCAGTCCAGGGTATTTTCAAAATTCGTCGGTAACCCAATAATTCAAAAGCTTGCAATCGACTTATAGCGGTTTCTTTCAAAGCCCACGTCTCACAGCCGTACAGTAAAATGGACCAGATATAACACTTTAGAATTCGAACCCTTAATTCCAAATTAAGATCGTGTCCTGCTAAGATTTTCTTCATCTTGTTGAATGCATTCCTCGCCTGTTCTATCCGACTTCTGATTTCAGTTTCAGATCCGTCCGTAATGTCCAACAGCGCACCTAAGTATTTAAACGATTCAACTTTCTCTAAGCATATCCCACTAATAGTAACGAATATTATTGATGTATTTTCCACCTATTCTGGTGCATATTGTGCTGTCTTTCAAAGCTTCTTTAAAGATTTGTTCTGCATAAACGTTGACAGCGTTGGAGATAGGGCACATCTTTGTCTCACACCGCGGTTTATGTTTACTGAGTCTGAAGTGGTATTTTGATTCAAAGAAACAATAGCATTCTGGTTAGGATAGAGGTTTTTAATTATTCTACGGTCTGCTGGATCTAATCCAATGTCTTCCAATATCTTGAACAGCTTTTGACGCCGGACTTTATCAAAGGTTTTTTTTAAAATGAATGAAGCATAGAAATAGGTGCTTTTAAATTCCGAGCGTCTTTGAATGAGTACGTTCATACTGAAGATTGCTTCACCCATTCCTGGTCTAAAACTAAATTGTCCTGGGCTCAACTTTTTAAAATTCTTGCATGCACAATTCGCAGCCATACATAGACACACACACATATATATATATATGTGTGTATGTATCATCTCCTGTTTGGTCTTCATTAGTTTTGTTTTTTTTCCATATGGTCTCCATATCACCAGCTTTGATGTCCATCTCCCATGATATTGTCTACCAATATGCTCAGCCCATGCCCATTTATTCTTCGCTATTCTTCCCCGATATGTGGGAACATTATTTCCCCTCTCATTTTTCTGATTTGATTTTATCTTGAAGTCGAATTCATAGTGGTGCATGTTCTGTTTTTATTTCAGTCTTCTTCATTTTATCACTTACTTGTTTTGTAAATAACCATGTTTCTCCGCCATACGTCATTACCGGCACTACACACGGGTGAAATAGTTTTGCTCTGTTTTCTTTACTAATTTCACTTTTGAGCATCCTCTTTATTCTGTGACATGCGACCCATCCGTGTATTTATTTTTCTGAGTATATCTGAGCTTATTTGTCCTTTATTTGATGTAAAAACTTTATCTAAATATACAAATTCATCTACTTTTTCCACCTGGCCTTTTTGTAATTTTTTTTTTTAATACATTGGTTGTTGTCAATTTTTACACTTTGTACAGCTCTTTTCAGTTTCCGTAACGCGTCTTGTAACTCATCTATACTCGAGCTATGACCACTGTATCGTCCGCAAAAAGCAAATGGTGTAGGTATTTTTCGTTTATGTTTACACCTTTTGAACTCCAGTTCAATGATTTTAGAGCATATTTTAGTTTACATATACATATTCTTTTGAATTATAAGCCTGTTATTCGTTCACCATCGCGCAAGGCAATTGTATTTACACAAATAGTAAGTATAACGTATGTAAAACGATAACAATAAATTTGATTTGATTTAATTTGATCATTATTCTTCCTAGAGAGACGAGGATAGACACCTATTCGATTACCCGATGAAAATGTAAGTCACTTTGTCGAATCGACAAGAAGTTCTATAGAAGAATAAACAGAATTCTTAAGGAAGAACATTTAAGGTATTTTCTTTTACGGATATTAATGCGCGTACGTTGCGCGAAATTTTTTTGGAATGCGATACATTATTAATATACGAGTTGGAGATCGTGAAAGCTGTTTTTTTTCTCTCATTAATATTTACTACAAGCTGACCAATAAAATTACTTAGCAGCATTTAAGAGAAAAGCATAACAGAAAGGGAATAGTACCAAATTCACCCGGTAACTACGATCTTAGATTCGAATGGGGGATTTTCTAAGCATTTTACGTCACTCGTCGTGTCCAACAGCCATGATTCGGGGGCTGTTCGGATTTTTTTGCAGCCTCGCAGTGGGGTTCTGTACGTACTGCTTAATGACCTCACGTACGTAGGAAGTGTTTAAATCACGATGAACGATCTGGTTTGCTACATACCACGGTTCATTTGTTATCAGTCGAAGGGATTTTATTTCGAGCAATCTGTATAATTTTTGCATTTTCCTAGGGTTTTGCGCATTCCCACCAAAACAGCTGGCATCCCTTGCGTTTGGACAATCCTTAGTGTGGCAGTATATGTCGATAAACAACACACTATTTGCGTAATAATTTTTTTGATAAGTACATTTAGTTCGTGTAAACTAAATTGATTATGTTTCATCAGAATGAATGGCCAAGCTAGAGTTTATGCGGGTTTTTCTTTCCCGGCCTTTATTAACGCTTGCTCGAGAATGCTTATTATTATTTTATTTGAGGAAGATGACTTTATCATCACCGTCTCATTTAGTTATTTATTAAAATGTCGCTATTTTGAAAATGATATATATACATAGTCTTATATATATATATATATATATATATATATATATATATATAATATGTGTCATAAACGTGCGTATATATATGCGCATTTATACTATTTATGCGTAGGAAGACGAGAAGCAAAACCCGGGCGTTACCATTGACAAGATGACTGGTGTCAGTTTTTGACTTTAGAGATGTTAGCCTAACTTTTTGTGTCTATCCTGGGCTTAATCTAAAATAAATTTTGCCGTCTGCAGGACGTGTAATCGTGGGAGGGGCTGGTGAACTTTCGCTTAGAAGTTTTTCGTTATCGTCCGAAATTCGATTAAGTCTTACTAAAATTATACCGACCAACAACGCGGAACACGATGTGTTAAATACGAATAGGCTAATTAGCGTTTGTTCGCCAGACGTTCGGTCGTCTATTCTGCGTTATTTTATCACTCATTATTGTTGTTACCGATTCGGAAAAAAAATATTTGAATTCGACCGAAGAGTGTTACGATTTTGACGCTTTAATTGTGGATACCGCCATAACAGCGGGAATAACTACCGTCTAATGCGTTCGAAATTGGTTGGAAATATATCAAACTAAGAAACGACCTTCGCGAGATAGAAAGTTAAATCTTAGGTCAGAAATACCGTGAAGGAAAATTTCGATCTAATCGGATATTAATGATGATAATGAAAACTAGATGAACTTTCCCGGATGCTTGGCTTAGAGGTAAAAGGTACTGTCGCGGTTAATAACAATGGGCACGATACGAGTAAGAAAAAATACTGAAAGAAAAACCGTCGTCTCGCGGTTAGAAAATAATATCGAGGAACGCATTTAGTTAGAATAGAGCGAAAGACCTGAATCTATTGTAACAGAGATTATTCAAATCGGTACGTGACGATTAACCACGTGAAATTTTGACAGAAAATTATAAATCTTATACAGGCTGTTTATTATATAACGACGCTTTTCAGATGATTCTAGATGATTTTCGAAGTTTTTACATGAATATAATTAGCATTAAGATATTTCGCGAGGTCAACAACGAAATATATATAATTTGTTTAGCATTAAAAAATTTCACGTACCATATAGTGGACACGATGACTGAAATGGTTAAGCACGATACCATCACCGATATTACTGGTGAAGAAAATGACGTTCCTCAGTGAGTGTCGTTTTTGATTAATTCCATCGTCTTACAACGAATCCCAACTATCGTTGCGCTAATAAAATCGGAAAAATAAAAACGTATTATTTGTTTCATTAGAACTCGATCGCAAATAAATAAAAGATCAACTAATTAAATCCCCGCCGCATCGCCTTATTTATATAAAATCCGAATTTCGGTTTTTTCGCTGTTCTAATCTGATATTTTCGTCGGGTTTTTCCCCGACATTCTGGTATATTTGGCAATACTGTTGCCGATGCAGAAGCCAGGTTCGCTTCGAATAGCGGTGTGCTCATTCCACATACACTTTTAACATATTTTTTGTGCGTCATTAAATTTGCTCATAAGGAATATTGGAATAATATTTTGGTCTAATTCTTATCTGGTTCCATATTATAGATCGATTCGACCCTTAATATCAATGAAATCGTAGTTTAGTGAGACTATCAAATAACATACTTCTATATTTCATTATTACTTTATGTAGATTACTATTTGGAAAAATTCGTCTTCCATCGTTCCTATACCAATGCAATCTTATAAATTCTCATTTTTTGACCTCATCCTTTCGATGACAACAAAATAGCGGATTCAGAGATCGTGTATTTTCGGAATACTCTTACTACAGCTCTCAACAATCTTTATTATATAATCAAATCGTACCTCTCAAAATACCATTATAAATATGCCTTACCTACTTAAAACACATTCGCGTATATCATTTATATAATTTTTCATCGCTGGAAATCCATGTTTCGTGCTACTCGGAACAATTTCTATAAACAAATTCAAACAGGTTTACCCTGAACAATCTCTCTTTCTAATTAAGCCTCCACATTAAATACCGATCCGTAACATTTTTTCCATTTTAATTCGTATTAGGTCAATAATCTGCTGCCGAGCCATCTCCACCGGATAGGGCTGGTTAGTTCCAGTACTTGCCAGTCGCCGTTGGTTCGACAGCAGACATTAATCATGTCATGTTTTCATGCAATCTATATAGTGCACACAGAGAAGCCTAAATCAAGATATTACTACAGTTAGGTATTTTCCCTCCGTACTCTATTGCATACCGCCTATGCCTAAATAATCCTTCTGTGTTAATATGACCTCATATATATATATATATATATATATATATATGTAAATCTAATATTATTTTATAATTTTTATATCCATGTATAATTATCTAGTTTAGTTATTTACCTCTCTATTTTATAACTCATTTGTTAGCGTTTTTAGTTTATTTTAATTTTTGTAATGGCTTTATAAAACTCAATTTGTGTGACAATAAAGAATATATATATATATATATATATATATATATAATTTATATAATTGCATTACATCAACTAATATTAATGTTTAATATATCCGTTTAAATAATTTTATACCAACCTGGGTGAAAAAATTCTATACCGATTAAAAAAAAAACAAATAAAAATAAATAAAATAAACTATCGTATATTATAATAATAATTCTAATTCAAATTTATTTAAGGTTTACGTTTTATTCGGAGTACTCGAAGTAATTGAAAGATTTTATCGATGTATTGTACTTAAACTTACTACACATCGTAAACATTATTGGATTGATAATTTACTTACAGATATAAGATTATTTAATTCATTTAATTCGTAATAATTTTTTACAATGTCAAGACGCGCCGTGAAGAGCATACGTTTACGGGGGATGTATGTAGGCTCTGACGATATTTTTACCAGAAAATCTAGTCTGTTACACATAGGACTATATTGCCCGCTTTATTAGCATCATGGAAAATCCAAACTCGATATTTTTCCAATTATTAAGACACGTGTTGACACGTTTAATAAAAAGATCTTACGTCACTTTCAAGATCAGTAGGTTTAATTGATGGTCAGTATGCTGCAACTAGCGATTTATTTCTTATCTGAATTTTGCTCCCAATGCCTGAAACTGTTTAGTACGTGGTACAGATAGTGGCGTGCAGTGTAAACTATTATGAACTATTAAAACTACTCCTTACATTTTATTTGTTCGATCATTTCGGAATATTTGATAATTTGGTAATTTTTAAAATTTACATCACTTTTTTTTTTTTGATAGTCTAAGAGGAGGAATTGTAATTTTAATAAGCGACCATCGAAATCTTGCCTGATAAACGTTTTCGGAAAGAAATTTTATTTAGAAGCGATCACATTCATTATACATTTTCTAAAAAAAAACCTCGAGAAGGACATTCGCTGAACAAATTAAAGCCTCGGAAAAAAACTAAACGAGGTCGAACGCAAATTTTTAATTCGCGCCTGTAAGCGTCCATATAGAGGAAACGGAAAATTGTGGAGCCTAAGAACAAAAGTTCTTGTTTTTATTCCAGTACAAATAATCCAAGGTCGCATTTATCTTAGGAAGAAACCGCAGTAGCCTATAATAATGACAGTAGTGAACGTAAGTATTAGTAACGGTGTTAACTGTAATTAGTAACGGTAATATTAGCGCTAATAATGGTACTATTAATAGGAACAGCGATAGTACCGACGTAGTAAGTAGCAAATAACGGTAATAACGAAAGTAACGACGGCAACAATAACGGGGTGGTGGTAGTAATAGCTGTATTAAATAATAAGCGACGATAATGGTAAATAGCGCGTTTTAAGAAATTTGGTCCTCGTCATTGTATACGTGTAGTGTGGCAACACAATATCGCGTGGAATTTCAAAAGCTTGGATCAAGAGCCGGAAAGATTGATGGTTTCTTGACGTATATTTATAAAATGCTAGTCCACATTGGGCCACTTTAAAAGTAAATCCTTTCCACTGATCCTGTTGAGTTTCTTAATACGTCCGCTGGTTTTCGTTGCACGTTACTACTCTCCTCCCATCAACAAGCTACCGGAGTTATTTATTTTCTCCCTACTCGTCTAGTCTAGCCTGGCTGTAGGATAATTCGAAGTAGTTCCGGGTTTTTCCATTAAAGAATTCAACCGATTCATTCTTCTCTTCCCGCTTATTCGTAACCGTTTCATTAATTACAACCTTCTGTCTGTATGTTCGCTTAAATCTATTCCTCGTATTTACCATCGTCGTCCGTTATTTCTTGACTCTTTCCAACCTACCTACAGTTTTACCTAACGTCGATATACTGCGTGTATCCTTACTTTGGGATGTTGTTTATGTATGCGTAAGTTCTTTGGTATATATATAAAACAATACAGCGACAATTACAGAGATGACTAAAACAGGTATCAACGGATTAATGTTTTCTCCCGTACCGGAAAGTCGGAATTTTCATCCTACTACGACGAAAAGATTGCCGCGATCTATTCGGCTAATCCTGAACTTTTTGACAAGTTTGGTCCGATTACCAAAATCTCTTATTCTGTTATATATTTCGAAAAATTATTTTAGTACCGTTTGGTTTTCAAGTGGTCGGAAACTTGTTTTTTTTTTTTTTTTTTTGACACCAGTCTAATATATTTAATTAAATATAACCTCGCGACTTACTCGTAACTATAGTGCAGAAACCTGCACTAATTTTTTTTTCGACGTCTAAAGATTCATTTTCGATATGTCCTATAAAAATCCGTTTATGTCGTAAATTACGAGCATTCAGAACGTAAGTAAAGATAGTGAAACACTATAGTGTACGAAATTACGGATGTATACATATAAGAGGTCAGTCGCGCACCTAGGATTTGTATCTGGTTATGGTTTGACCATCGCCTCGCAAAAAAAATATTAAAAAATTTGTAATAAAAATTAATAAAATCTACACAGTCGAATGTGTAACAAAATTCAACAGGCAAAACAAGCTATAAACAATCACGAACACCAAGGAAACAAGAAATAACAACAACAACCAAAAAAAACGCACTATGACCTGGGTCAGATTCGAATGGAAAATATAATGGCACAACGCAACTTTATTTAGAAAAAACAAACAACGAAAGTTAACAGGTAACAACATAAAAAACAGCAGCGACACGTGATTAAAAAATTACCGGTTGCAATAACGCGTTATCACCCCTCACCAACATACACACGCAATAAAATTTTTATTTCACATAACATGTAAAAGTAACATTAAAATTAAAGTCAACAAATTGTAATCGGAAAAACTAAAAATAATTAGATTATCAATCCCAATATAAAAAAATGTAATATTAAACCTAAACATCATGAATAAGTACAAAATTTCTATAATTAAAAAAAAAATCAAAAAATTAAAATTATAAACTAAAAGTATATATACCTTATTTAAATAAAAAGTCAATTTCCTATATTTGTCTCTAGAAAACTCGTCGATTAGTTCAAATCTGAAATGTTCATTATAAAATCTTTCTCGATTGTTTAGCGAACACATTTAATCTTTCTTCATTTTTTCGTAGGAAAGAGATGACATATAAGCCCCCTGAACGATGCAACGAGTAAAACCTTGTTCTGCCACGTTAAGTGCGTGTACATCGATGATTATGGTTGGAAAAGCAGTCACCAATATCGCTCAATGTAAACTCTACACTCATAGTAGCATTAGAGACAAAATCTCCATATAAATGGCTTTCAGATGCCTTCTTCAGTTTGCGTCGTGCATCCACCTTTAAAAGACATTTCAAATATACGTTTTAAACGTTTTTTTACTTTTTACAATATATTTATATGGGAAATATAATTAAAATTCACTTATTTCGTTTAATCTTCAGAAAAAAATGAGTACTTTTAATTATTTTATTACATCATCAATTTTTACGCTATTCCCGATACTTCTGGCGGTTGTGAAAACATGCAGCAAACCTTTATGTACGAACCGATAAAAAATAGAAATGAAAAATAAAAATAAACCATAAAAATAAAACGGCGGTTCACCCGATTTATCACTCTAGTCACAGACACAAATTATGACAAATTTTATTATGCTAAAACGTCTAAATAGGTAGTGTTTATTACGCAATTTAAGTTTTATCATATTAAAATATTGGTCGAGGCTTCGTATGTCGTTATTTTCAGATAAAATATATTTTTTCACAACTATACACGCAATACGTTATATATATATATATATATTTATATATCGGCAGAAATAATTAAACAAACGGGTATTGCAGGAATTGAAAAAAAAAATACATACAATATGTGAAGAAATTTGACGAACCAAAACTTGGTCGCAGGATAGGTGTGTAACGATTTACATTTCACTTTTTAAGAAAGGTCAAATTAAAACTAAATCCCCACATGCGAATAAAATAACCCTCCAAATTTTGCATAAAATAGGATAATATTAAACGTACGACTGCTATTGGAAAAACCAGAGAATTCCGCTCGTTTCGTTGATTATACTAAAGATTTTGACAGTGTTCTCGGGGAAATTTGCAGCCTGCACGTATTCAACTGGGAATTCCAAAGCACGTCGTATATTTAATAAATCAATTATATGAAAATAATATAAACATCGTACGTTTCGAAGGTCAAACTGAGTCGAAAGAATTCAATACGGACAAAGGTACAAGACACGGTATACGGAGAAGACATTATGAGACAAGTTCTGGACGGTTGCAACGTTGATTTATCCATGAGAATAAAACAAAACTGATAGTAGTTGATCGAAGAAAGAAAATACCTGATACTGATAAACGAACCGGAGGGTATGAGAGTGTACAAAGTTACCTCTCTTATCGAGGATAAACGTGCTTCAACTGCTGAAATAAACAGGCGAATCCATCTGAATCGAAATATCACGAGTCGATTAAACAAAATACACGTTGTGACACGTCCATCGTTAATGTAGAATTTGATGTTTTCACTGTTTACATACGCAGCGGAAACTTCAACGCTGAAAGCTAAAGATATATATAGTTTCGAAAAATATGGGTTTAGGGAGGCATAACATAACCATGGACAGAGAAGAAAATAAACCTTTTTACAATACGGAAGCTCGATATTAAAATTAGACTGTCCGAAGATATTCTATCAAGAATGATTTGTCGGCCATATTATGCGTAGTGAGCGCCCAATCCAGCGATTAATAATTGAGCGACAAATACAAGGAACTCGTCCTCATGGTAGAGTACCCTCTAGGTGGACGGACATGATCAAAAAAGTGCTTGGACAGTCCTTAGTTGAATGTAAACACCAAACTACATATCGAATACAATGGCGGGGAAAAATTAAGAAGCCCGTAATATAAATATGGTTGCTACATCCCTCAAGGGGGATTACAACTAAAGAAGATATATATATATATATATATATATATATATATACAAGATATTTATTAATTCATATACCTAAAATAAATTGTTTGTTTATACGTGTCCGGTTTCTCCTTAAGATATGTTCTTGGCAATGTATATGTGACTACGTGTGTGTGTGTGTGTGTAGCGGACCATATAGTCCATCGTCTCTTCAATAAACAGGCATGTATGACTAAATGTACTCGTCGTTCAGAATATGTAACTAAGAAAATTATGTTCTGCCGCTATCACTAAAATTATAGATGCGCTGTCTTTCGGATTTCTTCTGTTATTAATCTATCTATTCGACAGAGATCACTTACGATTGTTGTACGAGGACATCATTTGAAATTGAAATCTGCGTTGTACGAGCGGTAAAATTATCACAGGAATGCGTGATTCGGTACATTATTTCTGTTAGCGTGGTAACGACTTGCAAATATTCATATTGTTCGCTGGATTACAGACGCCATGACGGATATCGGTGATTTGTTCGAGATAGATGGATAATTCATCTTAGGTTTGTACGTTCCTTTAATGTTAGTTCCGGGTGAAACGAATCGGCTATTCTAATAACAAATTAGAAAGGACGAATTTAAACATTACTACCGAAGATAGAAGTCATCGAATTGCGACTCAATAATAATAATAATAATAATAATAATAATATACGTTTGTTTCGAGCGACGTAGATCGAATGAAAGGGAGAGACAAAATTCCAAAAGTTTAGTGACCCGGGGCAGGAAGTTTGTCGAGTTTTGATTTATAGGAAAATCGTAAGCGGTTATAATTTGCAGGTGGTCGATTGGCGAATGACATTTCATTACGAGAACTACTTGACTTGAGTCATGCTGTGTCGTTAACCGAACTATGCCGACGTAACGGGAAACTTCCTATCGAGGCGACCAAATTGACAGGGTTCGGGGGAAAGTGTGTTTAGTTCTAAACTAGAACTTACCCCGAATACTATAATGGTAGTAGTACCGGAAAACTTTAGGAAAGTACTTTCTAGTTGTAACACGAAAGCGTACTTATAGAACTCAGTTATTAAACCTTTTGCGTTAGGTCTGAGTGTCGGCATCTTTATGAAGAAATTTTCGCTACGATTTAGGACGTATTTAAAAAACTTTTTATTTTCGACCTAAGTGGTAAAGTCACGATGTACGTAGAGTACTCGAACGAGTAGGCGTTAAAACGGATGGTACCGTTAAATTGTGAAACATTTAAACCTTAGGTTTTATGTATATCTATATATATACACGTGTGCTTGATATCTGTATACTATATATATATTGAAAAATTAATAAAAAAAACAATTATATATAAACACTCAAGATTAATAGCACTTAAATCGAACACTTATTTTATCAATAGTAACCTAAATTGAAATATCATCAATAGGATGAGCTGTTGATAACGATTTTAAGGATATACGTTGAAAGATCAACCTCTTTTGTTGACCGTCCATAATGTACCGAATGGTCCATGTTGGAAAACGTAGCTGAGGTAAAAATAATTATCTACAATGTACGTGTACAGTCTCATTATAGTCATAATTATAGTACATCTATATATCCTACACACACATATATATATATGTGATGTATTGGACATAACCGACTTATGACTGGCGACTAATTCGTTTTTTTTTTCAAAATAATCGAATAAATCAGGCGTTTTATGAAAAATATATTTTTTTAATTTGTTTATTCATTTTAGTAATTGATTAAATATTCTATTTTTATATATATATATACGATGTTTACATAAAATTCTGTAAAGACGTTATTTTGTCCATATAAGTAGATTTAATGCTTTATTTAATTTGTACATCATATACCAAGAAGTGTGTGATACTAGTTTTAAATCGGGCGACGTAAATCCCATTGGATTTAGTTTCATTTCGACTAATATCTGTTAGTAGGTTCTATTAATCGGTTATTTTGGTTCGACTGAAATGAAGTAATCACATTTCGACTGAAATATTCTATTCTGTCTATTCCGTTGTTTTTTTTTACTGTTTTTATCAAACTTTAGTAACAGTTTAACGGTAAGTAATTATTTGATTTCATTTAGGTAATTTAAGGATATCAACATTAGTAGGTTTCGTTAGTACTGATTGAAAATTAGTCGGATGTATATCGATATTAATAGGTTTTGCTAGAACCGATTGAAGATTAGTCGAATTTTGAAAACTGCGATTTTTAGTTATATTTTTAACAGAATAAATTATTGCTGTTAAAAAACACCGAATACATAATAGACATGTTGTATTAAAATATATTCAATTTATCCATATGGAGATCTGAATTCTGTGTGATTACGTGATTTACTTCACAAAGTTCCTACAATTCGAGGTTATCTGTTAGTTACCCTTCAACTGAAATATATTTTTTAACTTTATTTTAAATACATTTAGTTTATTTTATATCTGTTATTCGTTATATAACTTATTATTATTTCGGGATATTTTCATTTACCATGTCATGTTTACATTGTACTAATGAAGAATTAATGTAACTGAATCTCCGTGTTAAACTGGCATTTTTAAATTGCATAAATCAACCAGGGACCTTTTTAACAGATAGATTCTCATGTAGAGAAAATAATATGAACCTTAATGTCAAAAACTTCGGGCACTCACTGTTAGAAAGACACAATGACTGCAACGACAAGACATTCCTTTAGTAAATAAAAAATTATATATATATATATATATATATATATATATATATATATATATATATATATGTATGTATGTATGTGTGTGTGAAAAAAATGAGAAAAATATAAGAAGAACAAATTTAATGAAACAAGTGATGTAATAAATGTAGTCTGCCTTGGAAATTCTGATATGAATATTAATATTTACAAATATTAATATAACAAAGCTTGATAAGTTAAATCACTTGACCCAGTGAAATACAATAATAAGGGCACACACCCATATATATAATGGAGAAAGATTGAATCATTTACGTTTCGCAGATGATATAGTACTAATCGGTAACGGTGCTGATGAAATACAATTAATGATAAACGAACTTGACGCGCATCCTGTGAAAATAGGGCTTAGAATAAATGTACAAAAAACCAAAATAATGATGAATACCGCGGAAGATACGCCAGTAACTATAAATGGCGAAGAAATTGAACGCGTAAGTCGATACGTATACCTGGGACAGGAAATTACTATGAATAAGAATAATATAATGCAACTGGAAACTAAAAGAAGAATAAACCTTACTAAAGGGACAGCTAGAAGTATTAGGAAAATCCAAACGGTTCACGAGAGGATTATCCTCGGAATCAAACTCAAAGATCGCAAGACGGTTACATGGATTAGGAAACAGACGAAATTGGCAGACGCGGTGGAGCGGATCACCAGGCTAAAATGGAGCAAGACAAAAGGATGAAAGATGGCCTAAACGGGTATTACAGTGGTGGCCCATTGTCAGCCGGCGTCCGCAAGGAAGACCTATAGCTAGGTGGCGAGATGATATTGTTAAATGGACAGGAATCAGTTGGATCCGAGCCGTACAAGATAGGAGTCGTTGGAAAAGTTTTGAGACTGCCTACACCCAGCAGTGGGTTGATATAGGCATATCGTGATCGCGATATATATAGTTTCTCGTTACTACCGGCCTAGTATGAGGACCTTTGGCTTAATCCAAATGAGATATTTTAATTGCAAATGACATAGTTGAAATCGTATACCATGTACAGAATATTCCAATTCTTTGGGTGAACACACGTATTCTGTTACCAATTTTGATGCGACATTTTACAGGTGACAACAGTTGCCGCTTTATAAATATTGGTTAAGAATGTTCGGGTTCATTATTAGAACGGGTGAAGATAGGATTCCCAAAAGAGTTTTCCTGTGGCTAACTGATGGGTAGAAAGCATCATATTGAACAACCGCCCACTAATACTTTATGTGTACAGGCTTTTGTCCTAATCAGTTACTTATAACGTTTTGCTTTTTTTTGTTTTAACATATTTGCCGTCTACACAAATTTATATGTTTTATGCATAACATACATATATATATATATATATATATGTGTGTATATGTACATACGTATGTTTCAATATTACTACGTTTCATAAAGAAGTATTGGCGATCCAGAATCGAAAATGATTCCTATCAATGACCGCCCGGAAACTTTGTAATGATGAACATCCGAACCATTTGTTTTCTATACGTCTCGTTTGAGTTCTTCCTGTTTCCTCCATTAATTTTTATACTCAAGTAGCATTTATATATATATATATATATATATATACAGATATATAAGCACCTGCGCGACAGAAGATTACTCGGTATTTTTCTCGTCAATTCATGTTTTTTTGAAAAATATATTTAGATGCGAATCGCATACTACTAAAAAAACGTTATAATGCAGGTTTTTTACCGACGATTAATTTAAGATATCCATTATCTAAATTACGTATATATATATATATATATTATATATAAGATTAATTATTACGCCATTCGCGCGATTAATCGATCAATTCTACTTTGCGATATATCTCTGTCAAGCTACTTCATTCGAATATATTTTTTTTCTTTCTTCTATAACCACGTTTATCACGTAGAATTTCGTTTCATAAATTGTAATAGTTGCAACCAAATGCTTGTTTTGACGAGTACCATTATGTTTTCTCGGAAATGAATTTTTTAATTATTCGATCGATTTTTCTTTCTTAAAATAATTCTTTCGTCGATTAAAAGTTATTTTCGGAACATCTGATATCTTAAATCGAAACGTAACCGAGGTGTCAAATTTTAATTATTAAAAAAGCAAATTTCTAAATTTATTCCGGAGGAGATCAACGCGATCGGGCTGAAATATTTCACGTACGTTTATAGTTCATTTTAATTTTTTATATAAATATAATTACTTAAAAATATGTGATGGTCATTATCAGATTTTTAATATTTATTTTCATTTTATTTGTAAAATTGTGTTTTTTAAAAAAATTTTATGGTTGTATATTTTTATATTTTATATTTTACGTTTGGACATCATACATCGCAATAGTGAATGAAAAATTTAAAATTCCACCAGTATACAACTTTTACAGAATCAGGAAAATAATATTGAAGAAAAATTAATATAAAAAAACTAAATTAATAAACAAATATACTGATATTAATTTTCAACAAATCAAAAATAGACCGACAGAAGCAGACATCATTTTTGGATCATATTTTCACAATTACCATCACATATTTTTAAGTAATTATATTTAATTTATATTTTTAAAATTGTGATTTTTTTTAAATTTTTCACTTGATAATGGCGTAAATGCCGAAAAGCTTTGTGTTTTCCTTAAGAAAATAAATAATAGTGATTTAACTAATTTTCAATTGATTTGTTTATAGTTCAGTATCGAGAAAAGAGCGTTTAAATGTGGAACTTATCAAAATTTTATTATTGTGTACTCGGGATCGTTTTTTATTCTATTTTTCTATTACCTAATACATTACATGCATGTACATAATTTCATCTAATTTGGTAGAGCCGTTTCCGAAACATCCGAATATGTATTCGAAAATATATATATATATATATATATTTAAAACAAGCACATAAATATACAAATCTCTTCTGATATCAATTCAGACATTAAAATTTAATATATTCGTCTCTAATAAATGTTTCAACATTTAAACAAACATTTGTCACGATGCGAAAATGCAAATTTTTACCGATAAGTAAAACTTCGTTTATTGACCAGTCAATATTTCGACCGCATAATGAACAATTCAAGAAGAGAAGGAGAGTAGGCTAATAGTCAAAGTTACCGTTGGTTTCAGAATGGATGAAGATCCGTACAAAATTTGGTGAAGACTCCAATAAACACCATGTAAAAGAACGACATGATTGGGGGGGGGGGATTTTCAGTATTATACGAGAGGAATTTTAAAATTATACGTGTGCTTTGTTTGTTGATTTCTCCAAAGCATTTTAACTCAGTCGAATCAAGTATGGCAGATACTACACGTAATCGGAGTACCGGAACACATAATAAGGATTATACGCGATCTATA
This sequence comes from Coronaproctus castanopsis, assembly GCA_032883995.1. NCBI lineage: Eukaryota > Metazoa > Arthropoda > Insecta > Hemiptera > Monophlebidae > Coronaproctus > Coronaproctus castanopsis. The sequence continues at coordinate 49,617,110 of CM065052.1, forward strand.
CGAAAATAAGCACCGTAAGAGTTAATAACTGTAAATCGCAACCATTTAAATTGGGGAAACAGGAGTTAGGCAAGGATGTATTCGCCTTATGTTATTTAATGCATACAGCGAACGCATAATGCGAGAAGTACTTGATGAATATAGAATGGCGACATAACAATAGGAGGCCAAAAGATGTGTAATCCACGCTATGCCGATGATATAGTATTACTAGCCGCCTCGAAAAAACAGCTTGGAAATATTATAAAAAAGCTGAAAGTCGTGAGTGAAAATTATGAACTGAACAGATTGAAAACAAAAGTGATGATTTCGATACTACAGATATTGACGGTTACGAAGTAGTGGGACAATTTAACTACCTCGCGGTGCAGTGATAACGAATACAGGTGGATGCGAGGGGGAAATACGCAGGCGTCTTGCTTATTGCGAGAGTAGCGATGACCAGACTGAATAGAGTACGGAATGTTACATGCCTAACAAAATCGTTAAAACGGGTCAATGCAGTGATTTTTTTCTGTTTGCGACATACGCGTCAGAAACGTGGACCATTAAAAAAAAGCTGTCGAAAAAAACGCCTTCAATAGATCGAAAACTTCTCGGTATATAACGGCACTCCGAACTAATAAATCCGTTATCGATGAATTAAAAGTCGATACCGGGCTTTTAACGAAAATCCAAATAAATACGATATTTCGTACAAACATCGATTCGATGGATTATATCGTAAATAAACGGTAAACGTTCACAGGGAAGACGCCCCCATATACGATGGATTGATCAAGTAAAGGCATTAACAGGATATACTATGTCGGAGGTATTTCGAACAGCCAATAAATATTGAGGATAATGGTTAATGCGCCATATTATATAAGAAACAATATAATTCAGAGAACGATCTAAATGTTATTATGGAGGTATATAAGCAGCGGTAGAACAGAATGCATAATTTGCTCAAAATTTAAATCCGTTAATATCACGCATGAAGATCATCTAACGAATAATAAGCAGTAATTAAATAACATATTTATGAAAAAAGAGAAGAAAAATATGTGTCTATATATATATATATATATATATATATATATATATATATATATGTATATATATTTACACATGAAAAAACAACAACTACAATAACAACAACAAGGGGTTTATCTATCGGGATACAGCGTTATTCAAGAAATTTTAAATTAATCATCAATTGCGTTGATGACCTAAGAGTCGGCATGCAAATAAAAAAAAAATAATAATAATAAAATAATAATAATAGAGATTTATGGAGACTGTGACGAAACTGGCATTATATGTCACCACGTCCTTACGTAGGCCAATGAACAGCGACGATGATGGTAATGATGGATGTGAAAAAAAAATGTTTATAACACGTACGCCCGACTACATTTCGTGTTATATCGGAGTATTGTTTTCAAAAACTTTAAAATTATTTTTACCTCGCTCCCAGCGAATAATATTTTATAGCGTACAAACTCGTTTTTATCATAATTATCCAGTATTATTATTATTATTATTTTAATAAATCGGGTAGAATAAAATTTTAAAACGGAGTACATTTTTAAATTATTCATTCGTACGTTTTTAACGCGACATTATTTTCAACTATACTTTGCGTCGTTTTTATTCGTTCGTACTGGGATTCAGTCTGTTTCCACCGGAGGGAGTTGTACACGACCATGTTTTATAGCGTGGCTTTATTTCTACGGGTATTCTATTAGCGAAAACATTTTATATGTATACACCCACACATATATATATATATATATATATATATGGGGTTTATTTATTCGTCGTTTCACGAGTAAAATTTGTATAGGTGCCGTTTTTACGAAGATCAGAATTCAGTCTGGCCTGGTTAGGTGGGTGAGGTGGGGACTCCGTCTCCGGGCGATATTTTACCATTTCCTCTCGAACGCGATCCTTCTTTCTTTTTTCTCGTTCGTTAACACGGGGAATTCGAATAGAAATAGCCGAAGGAGACTTTAGGGTTCTCTCCTTAATCATTAGGGAGAAACGTAGCATATAAGCTGTCTGTCATCAGGTAGGTGAACCGCGTCCGTTACCGTTATAATATACGATGATTTTCAGTTTTTAAACGGAATAATAATAATAATAACAAGGTATTATTCAGCTCCGTTGTTAGGCTGCTATATTACGAAAAACTGTTATCTTTCAAATTTATTTTCTTCGGATGATGATGATGATGATGATGATGAATTATTATTATTGTTATTTTGATATTTTGTTTTCTTCTTCAAACTCTATTTTCGTCGAACAAGTTGGAAACTTGTATTGTTCGTTTCGCGTAATTAGTGTCTCCTAGACGTATACATCGAAGATGGGAAAGATGCGTCAAATATTTTCGTGCATATGGATACATATATATATATATATATATATATATATATATATATATATATATATATATATATATATGGGTGCTTTTATACATGTATTGTATATACATATCTTTTCTTCGCTTTAAAAGTTTCCTCGTTTCCAAGAAAAGAAGGAATGTTTATTTGTTCCTTGGAAACATGGTTAAATTTTTGCAAAAGACTAAAACGCTCTAACGAGAAGGAAAATACAAACGAAATAAATCGAAATCCTTAAACGTATAAAATTCACACTGCTGAAATTAAAGAGCATCTAGTAAAAATATCCATCTCACTAGAAGGACATATCGACGTCGTGTCTCTCTTCTCGGTAATCTTAGCGAGATAGTTGAAAAAATTATTTTTAGTCGATTGAAAACTTTCACAGAAACTAATGCTACGACAGTAATTTATTCTATGCAATTAGCGAGGATTTTATAACAGATAGTTTTAATAAAAAAAAATGAGCAGAATTGCTTGTTTTAAATACTGAGGAAGCCTTCGATACGACATAAATTAATTCAACTAACATTTTCTAATTATATCGTTAGACTTGTTAATTTAACAAATAGGAAATTTATGGTTAAAATACGTGGCAAAGTGTACATCTTAACTGGAGTACCACAAGGAAGTATACTCTCGGATCTTAACTTTTTTTTTTTATAAAAATCTGAAGATGGCTTCGTATGCGGATGGCTATCCATTGTGCAACGTGTCGTACAGATACTATTCGAGCCGGGTTAAATGTATAGGATTTGAGAAATTCCATACTTCGATAAATGGAAAATCGGTATAAATTACGATAAAACACGATGAATATTATTCACAAAGAGGACACATCAATCTCCGATTCCCAATAATATTAACACAACACCATTATACCGGAAGACTCAGATCGAATATTTCGGTGTCATTCTAGCTTACCTTGTCATAGATCATTAACGAAATTCCGGCCACTTTATTTAAACCTATCTTTAATAAGAAATGCCGCGTCGATGCTGTCGATAATTTAATTGATAAAAGTATCTTAAGACCGATATAATGTTGTGTCCTTCTTACTCTAACTTATCTAAGCTGCAACCTGTATGAATGTCGTAGAATCATTCATAAAGCTCCGTTTTCCGCTAAAATAGATCGAATGAGCTTCGAAATTACCGTATGTAGATGAAGTAGTAAAACAAAGAAATTTTTCACAATGATTGTAAGTACTTATCCTATTATAAATAACATAAGACATTATATACACACGTACTAGTCGTACATTAAAAATATAAGAGATATACGCGTAAAAGAATTAAACATATATTATTACGATGCGTCGCATTTCTGAACTTTAAAGTTTATTTGTATTTATATAGTTATTATCGACTTACTGTTTTACTACCATAAAGGACACCTACGTTATCTTATATCTTGTTACATTTGCCTTAGTTATAATCGTTTCATGCATGTTACGGTTTTTTCTGCATTTTATTTATATATATATATATATATATATATATATATATATATATATATATATATATATATATATATATATATATCATTATTTATACGAGAATTGTATTTTATCGATGATAATTGTTGTTTCTTATTGTAAATTGAGAAAAAAATTAATTATTTACTTCTACCAGGATCAAGCGGATCACTCTCCTTCTTTAACCGATTTTTGTATCGAAATCATCTATAATTATGCTTACGTCGTTAGTCTGCTAAATATGGCCCCAACTGAGGCGTACGATATCTAATGTCGGATCCATATACAGTTAGATTCACGTTGTCACCTTGGCAGTGTGACAATAGAGTAAAACCAACAACATTTTACGCCATCTTCTTCGTTACTATAATTTCAGCTTTATTGTTTACGTATCGCTGTGACTGGACATTCTCAACGAGATATCCAGCGCGTCATTCTGACAAAAATTCGACAAGATATTTCAAATTTCCCGTCTGCGTATAATCATGTTTCTAAGATCTTAGCTGATAAATTTTATCGGTTCTTCACATTACCGGACGGTGATCTAGTTTGCACCTTGCATCGATTAAAGCGAGCTATCTCGAAACCGTTGTTATATTGTATTTCTGTCATATCGTGTGGAGGATTTCTACTTACCCGCTGCTTGATTTCGGAGTTTTCGTCCTCTTAATACAGTTACCTATTCCCCGCTAAGAACTCTGTACATTCCAGGAACTTCTTCTGGCGGCAGAGATTTGCTTGACATAGCGACGTCGTCGGTGTGAATATAAGAAGATTTCCTTAGTGAATTTAACCAAAACTCACTCCTCCCATTGCCGCTAATTCTACGACGATGTTTATTTATCTAAAAGATTTTCTCGCAGCTAACTTACGCATCCGTAAGATTTTCTATTGAAAAACTCGCACGGTACTAGCGAGTGTTGCCTGGGACGAATTTTAAGGACCGATAACTTTGTTCCAATTTTTTTTTTTTTTTAATACAAATAATATTATTAGTACGGATCACTAGTAGAGGTAAACAGTTTATTATATTACTTTTCACAGTTTCCACTTAATGTATGTTCATATTTACAGTCCTTACAAATGATAGTTCTATTTCCTTTAGCAAAATATATCCGACTTCTATTGGAATCCACCGTTTTCCCGTTTGTACAAAATTAATCTTCATAGGTAATATTTCAAAGATCATCGAATAGTAAACTGCGCTGTGCTAATAATAAAATTAATTTTCTTTCGATATTTCTGTAAAATCTATTTCAACTGTTTTATACACATATATGGACAGACTCAACCACACATACACACATATATATATATATATATATATATATATATGTATACATAGATATATGTATATATATATAAAGAGAAAAAGAGATAGATTCGTATAATAATAAATTCATTCGCTAATAACTGTGAAAACGATAATCCCTGATTTTTTTGATTTTTATTTTTAACGCAGTCATATTAACCGCCATTAATACTTGTTCGGTTAACTTTGACGGGGTAGATTTAATAATACTACATCCTTATCATAGACCGTAGGAGCGAATAAAACAGACGATTAAAAAAAACATTGGCACGATATAATAAATCACAGTCGAACGCTATTAACATCATCATCATTAGTGTATTTGACAGTTATCCTGTTCATAAATTCTAGTCGCATTATTTCGTGTTTACCACTTTCTGTCTGCACATCCGGAGAACCACCTTTCCTCGCAACATACTTTCCTTTCGTTCGACTGTATAAAAAAACACGCTCAACGCTCACGTATACGACTTTATAGATATATATTATATATTGTTTATATTTATGTTCATACGTATATATATGTATATATATATATATATATATATATATATATATATATATATATGTATATATATGAAGAGGAGGTAGAGAGTGATCAATATACCGAACACGCAAATTTGACATTTTTCATCTGTGTCGCTAAACTTCCTGCTCGTGTCGCGTTTTACATATTTTCCATTTTTCCTTCATTTATCATTGGACGCCTAGGACGGCCTTACTTCTCTTTCAAAAATGGCTTTTGTTTAGAAACACAGACTCTCTTCTACTCTCTTGGATGTTTTCAAAAATTCATAGGATATTACGAAAAACATCTTAGTGGCACTACTTTAAAAACCGTTTTACCATCCCGATTTCAGATGATAAAGTTAATTCACATCGTTTAATCATTTCATCGTCACGTCCACAACAAATCGTAAAAGTAAGGAATTGAGAAAATTTGTTTCGAAATTAATAACTCGAGAATATTCTTAGAAGCTGTCCAATTTGTTTTTCTTTTTTTTTTTAATAACGATAGTTAAAGTTTCACGAACACGCGAATTTTCTTTATCATCATTAAGTACCCCGTCTTCGTATCGGAGGTAAGCGACTACTTACCTATACATATTTTGTTGTACAATGTAAGTAGCTTACAAGGCAATCGTAATATGTCGTTAACACACACATCCGGGAGAATTAATTGTTTTTTTATAGTGTGCTATATTATTACTAGCGCGCATATTTATGCGTGGTGGTTTGCCATTCCACGCGATAATAATGTTAGGATTATTTCCATGTTTATTTTCCGATGATAATTTTTGCGTCGTCATCGTGATATCTTCGGCATGTATTTTACAACGATACATTCATCTAGTTGGCTTTCTGCATCACGATCGTGTTAAACTATGTTCGATCTCATCGTGTTTAATGAATTTCGTAGTACGTCCTTCGTGAGGCTCGTTTAGTGTGCGTGTCAAGTTAAATTCTAAAATAAAAGAATTAGTTCGCTTTTGCGTCCGCCACAAATTGAACAGTCGTCATCGTCAAAACTTACATTGTTCCGAGTTTCTCGCTGTTCACGTTTCTGCAGTGTAAAAGAGGCAGCAGCTAAATCTTAAAATGTCTTTTTTCAGAAAAATCTTACCACAGTTCACTTAGTCTAACCATTACTGTTTGCGCTAAATACGTCTATTGCTTTCGCTCTTCGAATCGTCACCAAGGACGTCCGAATCTTTCCACTATTTAGTTGTCAGTACTAGTTCTAGGTCTTAGTTTTTCGATTAATTACCACGATCTCGATTTGTCCATCGTTGGATCGAAAGATACTTACATTTGTGTACGGTAAAGATTTTCGTTCTGACGTTGGCGTTCGTCTGAATTATATTAATCACGCTCGGTCTAGTACTTATACGGTCGGATCATTCTTGATTGCATAACTTCCGATTAGACTACTTAGTGGTTTTCTTTACGTTACTTGAGTGAAGTATTGTATTACGATTTGTCGAAAATAGTCGTACGGTTAATAATGTTTTTCGGCCATTGCAACTTTTAATATCTTCCAAATTCCATCGCGATCGCGGACAGTTTACCTGATTGCAGTATAGCGCCGAAATTGAAAGATTCGGGTTTTTTAAATACCTACGTTACCGGGAATATATATGTTCCGAGTTTATTCAGTTATCAAATTAAGGGAAAGAACGAGTAAATTTAATTACGTAACAAGAAACATATACGCACATTATGTACAGAGTATGCAAACCGCGAATGGATTTCATTTGTCACGATCGCAGCGTATAAATTTTTCCTTGCCATAACTTTAGTCGTCGTGAGTATTAAAGAAACTGAATATGCGGTTATGTCATTTTCGATTCAAAAATCTTTTTCCAGCACACAATGAGCATATAATATATGTATATATATATATATATATATATATATATATATATATATATATACCGTCAAATGTATGAAGAAAAAAGTCTATATTTTATTAGCTTTATTCGGTTTATTTGGTTAGTTTTTTAGCTTGAAGCAATTCGGACAGTTCCTCCGCGAATTTGATCAACCATAAAGGCTTTTTATCTCATTTTCGTTTTCTTCTAACGGCATTATTACACGGCGTACTCTCTCAGTTCTATACTGCAGAGACAGATAGAACGCTTTATACAATTTCTCCTAGTTCTTGGAATCCATTTACACTTTTCCCTGTCATCACTATCTATCTATATATATATATATATATATCTAGAGCTACACGTATATATCTGACAAGTTGCCTGTTATTGGCGTTCATAAATATTTATGCTCGCCATCTCCATTTCTAATTCTATTTATGCTCCCATTATTTCCTTATTTCACGATATCCTATGCTTCGGTTTTTTTCCTACTCTTTCATAGCCGCCGTCCAAATGTATTACATTGCGTCACAGTAATCCTTTCGTCTACGAATTATTTATTTTCCGTTCGTTCTCTTAGAGCCTTCAACTTTTTTCTGTTTTACTTTTCGAACTAAACTCTTTTTTTTTTCATCGTATACTTATGTGCGATGTAATATTTCCATCGCGAATTATGTCTATACGTATATATATGTACGTATAAATATTATAGTAAGCGAAAATAGTTTTTTTTTAATTCGAGAACTAAATTGATTTAATAAACCCGTAAATAACGAAAGTTAGTATTCAAATATCGGACGTTAATTATCAGACACGAATAGTTTGCATCCGTGAATGTAAACTTCACCGATAATGGACTTTTGTTTTGCAATCATCCGATTAGAAATTCTCCGATAATCTTTCTGATTACAGCGACATTCATTTATCCAAGAGACGAGAATAATGTTCATTTTTTCGCGATTCTAATCATTTTCTGAACATTTTTTTTTAGAGAAATATCATTAAACTTTACTTCTTGAGAACAACATTTACAGCGTTGACCAACGTTTGTTTATAAACATAATTTCGCGACATAAGCGGATAATATATTGTCAGCCAGGGCGAACGCTTCCTAAATTTCCGCTTAGATCAAGGGAGATATATTTAGAGTTTTTCTATTAAATCAGAGATTTTAGAAATAAACCAATTAAATTTATCATCAATCGAGCCCCGCGACTGGAATACAAGTAGGGAAAAAAAAATTATGGTTCGAAGCTGTTCGATAAATAACCGTTTGTCTAAAAATAGGAGTAACTCTCTGTTAGATCCGATAGAAAGTAAAAAGCCGACTCTACGGTGATCTGTGAAATTTACAATTTCCATATTATAAGTGCGATGTAAGTCGAATAAATTGCTGCAAGTTCACCTTAAAAAGATGCGATCGAGACAAGAAGTACCGGGTGTTCACAAAAAAATTGTGGGTTCGCCATACAAATAACATGCCGAAAACAACTCTCCTAATTGTCCATCGCGATGGTGGCAATCATCCTTACCCGAGACAGCGATTGGGGTAGTTTTCACGGTGTGCGTTTAACTAGATGGATAACAGTCATTTACGTCGTTAAATGAAAGTTCGTACGAATGAAACTAAACTGTCAACGAGGATTTGTAAAGTTACAGGATATACGTTTACCGTTATCGTCGTAAAAGACGACCGCGTAAATTTATCGTCGTCAGCTTCGATCGTTCCTCAGAGAGAAAACGACGATGTTAACGATACACGATACGCTACTGTTCAAGTCGACTGCAGGCTGTCAAAATTCTGAGGATATTTCGAAGAAAATTTGATCGCAAAAATTTCGACCAAAAAAAAATATTCATATATATCTTAACAGATACGAATTGATATATATATATATATATATATATATTATGACACAAAATGAAATGCATTAGGCGATCCGTTTTTTCTTCGGTTTTTCATTTTTCCGTTCCACCCTACCATCAATAAGTGGTTGAGGTGGAAAACACGCGTGTTCAGATTGGAAAAGATGAAATTTCAAATGTAACGAAGTATGTGTCGAACAATATATCAGCTGACATCGTGATACGATTTTCCTAAAGAATTTTTTTTTTAGAAGAAACACAAGCGCTCGTTTGTTAGGCGCGTATATGTACGTTTATACGTATTTATTTTGTATAAACACATAACGTATCCTTAACGTTAACCGCAATAACGATGATTTGACGATGATGATAATATTACTTAGGATGGTTATTTGGTTGAGCGGCCGCTTGACGAGGCAAGATGGCCCGATAAAGACGATTCGCGAATGAAACAGGACGACCCTTAATGAAAAAAAAGGGGGAAAACCCCAAGAAAAATAAAACGAGTACGGGGAAAAAAATGTTAGGGAGAAAAAGACTAAATTGAAAATTGTAGAAAATTGTTCGCTCGATGTGGCAAGTCCCAAATGAGAATCTTATACGCTCCTCGATAAACTGTCCCACCCTCGAGATAACGGATACTTCTTCTGTTTCCCACCGATACATCGGATATCGTATTGTTGTTTTGTATTTTTATTAGTTTTTCCTATTATTGCGAACGTTATTACCGTTGCTTATACATATATATATATATATATTTCTTTTACGAACGATGTAAATTATAGTACATACATACATATACATATACATATATATATATATATATATATATATATATATATATATAAAACAGTATCGTTTTACGAGAATTTGATCGAATAATAAAACTCACATCTTAGCATCGGTATAACGCGTCGTTATTTACGCGTCAGTAATACCGAATGGATGTTACCTTTCTAAAACTATCCACACTCTCATCTTTTTCTCGGGTCAGATTTTACCTGAAATCCAGATTGAATATATCGAGGAATAGGAATAAAGTATTCAGTTTGGCAGAAATTGAATTATAAAATAAACGCGTACACACAAAATTATCCATTAAATAATCCAAGTGACGAGGACGTATTTAAGAATTGAAAGAAAGAAAAAAACCAACATGCTTCGGAAAAACGAAGAAGAAATTCGCGAATATTAAAAAAAAAAAAAAAGAAATTTTGTAATAATTTAATTATAAAATAAACATTATTGTTGATAATTTAACATTAAAATTGCGCGTATAAATATTTCATATACACCGTTTACGTAAACAATACTTAATAATTAACATTCGAATAAACGTTCGACCTATACGCTTAAATATACTTAAAGTTAAAACTATAAACGCTTCTACGCCATCTGATATAAATTACAAACAAACCTTCAGCAGGACAGACTATAGCAGCTATCGAAACGGATTCACGAATCATATACGATAACAGGAAATTGCAAATATCCTATACGACTTCAAGAGTCAAACAACGTTCTCGATTTTAACTCGAGCACTCATCGAAACTATAATGGTACTATAATTAACGAAGCATTTAATCATGCCCTTAAAGAAATATGCCCAACTGCCGACGGAGCTGAATTCACATAAACACGATTAAACGGCTGAATGCTAAATCGAAAAAAGCAATTTTACACTTTTTCAATACTGTCTGGGAAAATCAATCCTTCCCAGAAATGTGGAAAGAAGCTCATTTCATCCCCATTTAAAACCAAATAAAAATGCTCTACACCCTCTTAGCTATAAACCCATTTCGCTCGTAAATACCTTGTGCAAATTATTAGAAAGAATAATGAACAGCAGAGACTACTCGGACAGCTAGAAAGTTTACCCTTATTAGATCCATTGCAGTTCGGATTTAGAAAACAAAGAGGGGATTTATTAACTAAGTTAACATCCGAAATACAGGAAAACTTAATTTTAAATAAAATTACAACATTATTAGTCAGCTTTAACTTAGAAAAAGCCTTCGCAAAGCTGTGTAAACATCACATACTGTTAACACTCCATCAATCAGGATTACTGGTAATTTACCCGTCTTTATTTTAAATAACAAAAAATTCCGTGTGCAAAATTAAACGAAAACATTTCATACAAGAAAATAGCACTCCACATGGTTCCATAATTAGTCCCACATTATTCGTAATAGCTACGACAATTATTAAACATCACATTTCACCTCCAGTAAATTACTGCATTTATGCCGATGAACTTATAATTTACTACTACTCAATATATAGAGCAATTGCTCCAAAATTCCATAAATGACATAAACAAATTGGCTACAACTCAAGGATTTAGTTTCTCTACGTCGAAAATCAAACATATATCTTTCCACCAAAAACATAAATTGCTCTCGCTCCTTCTTGTTTACAAATAGGCTCGACTCAGATAGAAAACACGGACACCCTAAAGGTACTGGGACTATTTTTAGACAGGAAGCACGAATTTTGCTTATTATATACATATACCATCAGCTATCCAAACTCGAATCCGTTTAAGAGTTCTAAGATTTATGTTTATAACGCACATGTGAGGCTAGTCCTGTTATAAAATCACAAGAAAGGCATGTTATAATCTGTTTTATCGTATCATCATTATTAACAGGTTTCTTCTTTTCGCGACTTAACGCTTGTTAGTCCGGTGGCCATTTTGTAAAACACTTTACGATCTTGAGCACATTGTTCCCATTTATCCTTCTTTGGATTTATGTCGAGTCTTTTCAAATCGCTCGCGATGACATATTTAAATCGCAGTAGAGGTCTATCAATAGAACGTTTGCCCTTGATCAAAGTCCCATACATCATCTCTTGCCAATATTATCCAAAGTTTTTGAAAAGCTTTTACTGAAATAACTAATGAAAGTTATAGTTGAAAATAATATCATTCCACACCACCAGTTTGGTTTCAGAGAGAAACACTCCACAGTAGAACAAGTGCACAAAAAAATATTGTACCGAAGAATTTTTAGTTATACAACAAGCATTCGACAAGGTTCGGCATCAGGGTCTGCTTTACAAAATTAAGTTATTACTCCCGGATACATACTTTCAGCTAGTTACATCATACCTCACGCAGAGATATTTCAGGGTTAAGCACCAGCAAGCAGTCACAGGACTATATGAAATAAAAGCAGGAGTACCACAGGGCTCGGGACTTGGTCCACTTCTATATATCATATATATACACAGCGGAACTCCCAGTCACAGAACAGAACTTAATCGCTACGTTTGCAGATGACACAGCCATCTTAGCTATGGATACAGATCCTAAAGCAGCCTCACAAAAATTACAAACCTGTTTAATATCTAGGTTCTCAAGCTGGCCATCTGCACCCTCATGTCTACTTACCCTGTCGTTACTGAAATAACCTGCCTGACGCTTTCCACCAGTAACCGTTCTTGGTCCGCGACCGCTTATTTGACTATATCTGCAGGCCGTTCCACTATCCGCCACCTGTGGACGCGCCCCGTTCCGGTCGGTACAAAGTACCCCACTCCCCCGGCGGGGTATATACATATAATATATAATTTTTTTTTATTTTTGTTGAATAATTTTATGCGAATTTTGTTTTACTGTGTGTTTTATTATATATTCGATTTTTCATATATATATATATATATATAAATGTTTATAAAAGTGTAGCCAACTAGTTTAGATAAAATGTCGAGAAGGTAAGTGAATAATTATGTGGGATGAGATTCATTAGACAGAAAATAGTGAAAATAGTAAAAACGTTGGTAAGTATTTTAGTTTATTTTTCTGTAACTTTTTAAAGTTAAATATTTACAAAATGTTACACGTTTATATATATATATATATTATGTATATACATTATATATACCGTATTACTTCGAATTTAAGACGCACTTTTTTTTCACAATTCAAGGTCTAAAATCAAGGGTGTGTCTTAAATTCGAGGTACTTTCTAAATTAACCACATGTATAAGAGTAAAACTACCTATTATACGTACTAAAATCAACCAGATTGGCAAATGGAAAATGCGATTTAGTAGTCATTCCTGGAGGTATGACAAGTCAGTTATTAAACCTCTTGATGTCGGTGTTAATAAAGCCTTTAAAGATCGTATTCGTGCGCAATACAATCAATGGTTGACTGAAAATAATCATCCTCTCACACCAACTGGCAAAATCAAACGAGCCTCAGCAGGTACGATTGTAGGATGGATTTCAAAAGTTTGGAAAGATTTACCGCCCTGTATAATCATCAAATCATTTTTGAAGTGCTGTATATCGAATGCATTGGATGGCTCTGAAGATGATCGTGTATGGAATCATAGTGACGAAGATGACGCAAACGATTCTACTTCAACGTCCGGCAATGATGACGATTCAACAACCGACGATAGCAATTAAAAGCATAATTAGAAAAAGCAATAAATAGGTAATTTAGTCATCAAAATTACTGTTTTTTCCTGTTTTGTTTTTTTTTAATTGCAAATGAAATTGCGCTAAGTAAGCCTATGTACCTATAAGTCTATAATATTTCGTATTATGTTGAAGAAGTATACGGGTATTAACTATTAGTATCTTAATTATTTCTACTTCCTTTCCTAAAACCTTGTAATTTTAATGCGTCTTAAATTCGATGTACTCATTTTTTTTCTTCACGTTGAAAACCAAAAACCAGGGTGCGTCTTGAATTCGAAGTAATACAGTAATATATACACATATAATATGCTATACTTTGACAAGTAAAAACAGTCTCGAACAAGTAATAAATATCGTTTTTCAATTAATAGATAGGACAATTTCGTAAGTTCGATGCTTAATTTAGCTTGGAAGTTTAAACCAAAATTTAAAAAATTAAATTTAAATTATTAAATTATCAAATTCTTTATAATTTGGTGACTCTAGAATTTAAATAAAAGTAATATTATCAGTATGCTATAAACTTGGCCAAAACAACGTCGAAACAATAAAAACCTACATCATTATAATGTATATGCTGTTGTTCTAATTCATTGCGTTAAAGTTTTATAGTCGATAGAAGAGCAACGCGTATTATTATGTTCTCAAGAAGTAAGATTTAATTGCTTTATTTCTTATTACTATTTAATATATGTACATATATATATTTCTTTAATCGGATTATTATTTGAATTCTCGTACAGCAATATTTATTACTTGTTCGACACTGCTTTTACTTAGTTTATTTGAAATTTCTACATAAGCACAGTAAAATATATATATATATATAATGTATATATAATATATAATGTATATATATATATAATATATAAACGTGTAACATTTTGTAAATATTTAAAAAGTTACAGAAAAATAAACTAAAATACTTCCCAACGTTTTTACTATTTTCTGTCCAACGAAGCTCATCCTACATAATTATTCACTTATCTTTTCGCCATTTTACCTACTTATCGCCGTGCGTCAGCCGAATTAAAATTTTAAGTAACAAAAATAACGAGAACTTTTGAAAGTTTACTTGTGGTCGCGTGTTACTTAAATTCACGTAAATATTTATATACGGGTTGTCGAAATAATTACCGGTTATATGTATATCTAATGTTTACATGCTTAAAAAATATTGAAGCGTCTACAAGTAGTGCATCGCTGAAGGGGTTTAATTTTTTAGACGTACATATAAATCTCCAAGCGGGGAATGAAAAATTTACCTAAAACTGTTTTTTTTTTTTTATTTTTACAACTTGAAGTTAAACCCACACCTACGTGAGTATTCGAAGCAATAAGCGTTCTCGTTACCTCAACTCTTAAGTATAAATTATACGGCTTTAATTCGAGAGGACATTTTTAAATTATATACGCTAATTTTAACTAGAGATAATTGCTTATATTTCTTCTTCAAACGTTTATGATATAATTGTATGTGTACATATGCTGATTTTGAAATGTTCTCTAATAATTTTTATATCGCTAACTTTAAAATTAGTTCTGCAACAAATTAACTTATTTTTATAAAATTGTAAGGTTGAAATTTTTTAGAATTAAAATATGTTATAAACGTAAAATTCGGACTGATAAATTAAAAATTCATTCGATTATTATTATTAATCTAAATTAATGTTGTGCAGAAACTAAGATTAAAGACACGAAGGAGAGTAAGTTAAATCGAAGAGTAGCGACGAGACGTGCGTAAGAACGTGATTAGGTTAGTTAGAGGGGAGTATTCATCTTTGAAGCGAATAAGGCGGAGGAGAAAAGCGCGATTGTATCGAGGAGCCGGAGTTTCTGTTGATCAGGTACGAATGATCGAGTCTTGGCCGTAATCTCGATTTGCTAGCGAAGTCTTCCTTAGGTAAAACGGAATTCTCGATTTTGGCGAAGCTTATTTAATAAGGTCGATTGCCACTTTTCTTGCCACGAAGCGAAAAGTCCTGATATGACATAATTATATAGATGAATAGCTGGAGATTTTAGGATCGGTAACAATAGTCTCCTTTGCTGTTCCGCCAGTTCATTACTCGGAATCTCGGCATCAGCTGCAAGTCACAGGAACGAGTTTAATTGGCTCAGTTTGACTAATAACAGCCGTATCACTTCTTCAGCTATATAACTTAAGAGCTGAGAGAAAGTCGGAGCATGTACAACCGACGGCTCTTAAATTTAGTCACCGAATAAGGTTAAAAAATGATCGTTGGAATTATATTTGAAACAAAATTATCAGAAAAAAGAGTAAAATTAAGCAATATGAAATTTCTTTACGACGCTATACACCCTCTTTCAATCAAACCTAATCCACTATCTCAGCTGCCATTTACTTTCAGAACAAGAAAGAAAAATGTTATCCTTACCAGACTTCGAATACCCCACTCAAATCTTACCTATTCCTATCTTCATCGAGGAACAGACCCTCCGCTTTGTTTGCCAAGTGTCACACAACTGCCCTTATACCACACATACTAACATCCTGTCACGCTCTCGCAACATTTAGAATCCAGCACAACCTTCCTCCTTCCTTACCTCATCTGTTATCTGAATCTACGGGCCACATTCGTAATGTTTTTCTGTTCCTGGATTCGTTGAACCTTTTAAATCAGATCTAGGACCACAATAGGTCAACGGGTGCATAAGTGCCCGCTAGTGCAGCCGGTGCCCGTATTATCAAATAATAATAGTAATAATAATAATAATAATAATAATAATAATAGGTTTATTTTAATAGGAACAGACTTAGTTTTCAAAACTTTTAATTTTTATGCGAAGATTTTTCCTTTTTCCTTTTTTTTTTTTTTTTTTTTATATATATAAAAAGTTAATTTTACGTTTTGTTTATATTCGTGCGATTATTTTATAAAATTAAATAATTAAATCTTTCGCAAAATCGCTTTTCTCATTATCTAAAACATATGCTAACGATAACTTAATTATTTTAAAGAAACTTAAGCAAAATAAACCCGATCGAATTACGATTGAGAATACGAATTTAAATTATAAGTTAGGTTTTGTAATACTACAACATTTTTAAAAAAATTCGGAAATTACAACCTGCGAAAAATTATTTAGTTACGAATATCTACCGCGATAATTTAACAAAGCTTTTTTCTTTTTAAATTAAATTTAACTTACCCCCGAGGTAAAGAGATAATAACTTGTCTCGTATCGCGGCTTCTGCGCCATTTGTATTCGATTTTCTGTAAGATCCGATTCAATTTGATACGATAAAGTTTGAAAATTTTCGATGGTCGTTTCGAAAAAATTTATAACATTTTATTTCATCGTCTATCAGCTTGCGACATCGAGGATTATATAATAATCAGCAAGTTAACCGGAGATCTTTTGCGTTTCATTAGCCGAATATGCAACGCCGGTTTGGAAAAATTCGTGTCGTAGAGAATAGTGACAGAACTGGCTGTTTAAAGCGGACAAAAGTAGAAAAGATATAACTCAACTCGTGAGAATAGCACCGCCTGAAATAAGAAGAGAAAGTAGCAGCAGCAAAAATGAGCCTCGAAAATGTTGAACAACAGACATTCGCTTTATGGCCGTTGCAGTAAGTCGACTAAAATCTGGGAAGAGTTTCCCTGAATACAACCTCTTTACCGGTGGAACAATCGGGATGTATGAGAGCGGCACTAAGTCATCATTTATCGTAGAAGATTTGGTGATCACTTAATCGATTGAGAAAATCTAATCCGAAAGAATTATCATCGATTTAACTGCGGCGGTATTCAAACACTACCCACTAATAGGTATAAATATTGCGATATAGCCGATTTGTGGTCGGTAAGTTCGACTGCATACCAAGCTAGCTTTCCGGACACGGAAAATAAGTTCACCATATCCTCAATTATTCTCTTCCTTTAACACTTAACGTATTAAAGTCGTCTATTCGCTCGATTTTCATCTTCTTCAACTAACGGTAACTGCGGAAGATAGATTTAATTTTATTAATCTCGTGTACATTAAGCAACAACATTCGTGTAACGCGATACAGACAGACTTATTTTCGCAAATTTCAATCGATCGTGCCTAGCCGTTTTGCGTGCCAATCGACCTTTATACCACTAATCCGATCGATTAGATACCGCTGAAAGTGGGCGCGTTGAATCCTTCCAGGTGTGTTGGAAATTAATCGTGTTCAATGAGCGCTCGGTCAAAGTCGACTCTATAAATCCAAGTACTCGCAATAATTACGGGTTTTTGATCGCAAATGGGTTGGAAATGATTTTCGTTGATTCGAACAATAAAGGGTCGCCGTATAGATTCGAGAACGTGTTAAATAAAATTATAAAGAAAGAATTTGAGTTCGTGAAATGTATAGCACGAATAAACGGAGTGTACGAATAACGATGTCTGCCCCACATATATTATATTATATATATAGGATGATCCAAAGAAGATGGACGATTTTGTTTTTGAATAGCGCAGTTGGTAACACTGCTACCATGAAAAACGCGTACTCCACGATAAGTTTATACAATTCGTTTCAGTTATCATGGTATCTTAGAAGAAGCGCGCGTTTTGCGTAGAACGTTAAAAACGATCGCGATAATACGATAATACAAAGAGAGTTTCGAAAAGAATTCAAAAGTTACGAGATTTTTTGTGGGGCGATACCTTGAGAGCTGCGTTAACGATATACGTCCATGAGATCAGGAAGACTTGAAAAATCGGATTTCTAAAGAAATTTCAAAAATTCAGAAACCTATGTTCGAAAAAAGTCTTCGAAAATTGTTTAAATACTGAATGAATCTACTGTTGCAAATGGCGGTCATCTGAATGATATTGTGTTCCTCAATTGATTGTAAGCTAATCTCTTGTTTGTCCGTTTTCAAACAAAATTACATTCAAACATTTTTGTGGAGTAGTTTTTGTGTTATTCGACACACAACAAAACCTACCGTCTTCTCAGGGTCACCATGTATATATATATATATATATATAATCATCATCATCATCATCATCATCTATCCTCACTCGTGACCGAGTATGAATCTATTATCCGTGTTTATGTCGAATATGAGAAAGTAATCCAATGCGGTGCGTTGTTTTAAAGTTACATAATTGACACGTTACATTTTGTTGTGTGGTATTCTTCTTAACTGAGGGCTTTCTTCTTTTACGTTTGATATTGATTGATTTTAGTACTAGATCGGACCATGCTGTACGATGGGCGATGTTTTCCCACATATCTTTTAATGGTTGAATGCCTAAACTTTTTAAGTCTCCGGAGATTACGTCTTTGAATCTTAGCCGTGGTCTACCGAGCGGACGTTTACCGTTTGCCAGAACGCCATACATCATTCTTTTAGGTATTCGTTAATCTTCCATCCCAAGTACATGTCCCGTCCAATTTAGGCGTTTACCGACTAGCATTCGATCAACTGTGCGGCAATCTGCTCGGGCCAGCCAATACTTCTTCGTTTGTTATTCGATCAGTCCAGTGTATCTTAAGAATTCTACGTAAGAATCTCTGATGACATGTATTTAATTTTTTAATCTGATTTTTCATTATTGGCCATGTTTCACTCGCGTATAGAAGTACTGGAATGACAACTGCTTTATATACAGCTAGTTTAGTATCGGATAATATATTTTTGTTATCGAAAACCCTTCGCTGTAACTTACTATAAGCAGCGTTTGCCTGTTTTAACCTTGATGAGATTTCATCATCCAGCGATGCGGTTTTGTTAACCACGCTACCTAGGTATTTAAACGCTTCAACCGAACGGACTTTGTTTCCATTTATTTCTATATTGGACACCACGTCGTCGCAAACTTGTATGATTTCAGTTTTATCGAAATTTATACTTAATCCAAAGTCCTTATACACCTTTTCTAAAATTTTTATAGCTTCATCTGCAATCATTACACAATCGTCTGCATATTGTAAGCTTGTCAATTGTCTGTGTCCGTTTATGTGAATTAAATCTGGTGAGATTATATAAACCATACCGATATTAGCTGCGTGCTGTGAAGGCCTTTTGCACCATACCAATATAAAAGTTAAAAAGCGTAGGCGCTAAAATGCAGCCTTGTTTAACTCCGGTGTTTATGTCTATAAATGTAGTTAAGCCTGCATCACATATTATGGCTGCTTTAGTTTGATCATGTAGCTGTTTAAGAAGACATAGTATTTTCGGCGGACAGCCTACTGCCTTAAGACACATCAATAAAGCTTCTCTTTTTAACATCTACGAATGCCATATATAGCGTAGATGCTTGTTCTCTATTTTTTTCAATTATCTGCCGTAGTGAAAATATCATATCGACCACACTCCGATTTTGTCGAAAACCACATTGGTTTTCTGGTATCAGTGGGTCAACTAGAGTCTTAAGTCTTCCTAATACAATTTTACTAAATACTTTGCTTGCCGTACATAAAAGAGCTATACCTCTATAGTTAGTCTGCTTTGTCGCCTTTGTCTTTAAAGATTGGTATTATTGCCGCTTCTTTAAAATCCTGCGGTATTTTTTTTTCGACCCATATTTTACTATAAAGAGCATGCAGTCTACAATATCTTTTCCTGCAGATTTATATCTTGGGAGCACGTGTACTTGTACAGGTGCTCTCAAGGATCCGAAGCTGCAACCGGAACGAGGTGCGTCCACAGGTGGCGGATAGTGGAACGGTCTACAGATATGTAGGGCGGCTACTGGTGGAAAGCCTCAAGTAGGTGATTCCAGTAGCGACAGTGCAAGGAGACACGAGGATGCAGATGGGCAGCTTGAGGACCTGCTCATTAAAAGTCTGCAAAATCCTGTGACTGTCTCTTCCTCGGCGAGTTAAGGTCGCCGTAAAAATCTTAAATTTGTTACCTCCTCAGTAACAAACCACTGCCTTGTGGTTAGGGTATTGACCCAAAGGCTAGGGTGTCACCCCGAAATAGTGACATCTTTTCTTCCTCTTTCCTCTTTCCTCCATTTCTTCTTTCCTGCCTTTTGTTTCCTTTAATATCTTTTCTTCCTTTTTCCTTAAATCCCTTTCTCCTTTTAAACTGCCTACGAGAAATATTTCCTTGCCACTGGAAAACTATGATCAGAATGGACATGGCGGCATGGTTGTTGTTTTGCGCTCCAACTACCATGTTCCTATATGCGCCACTACCCCTTCATACTTCACAATTATCTTAGTTTTATTAACATATAAATATGGAAGTACAGCAAATGGAATCCACGGGACAGTCTTTAACCGGTCTGTCAGGCAGTGGACGGTCTTCTGTGGCAACACAGGATGACTCGAGTCCTCACGCGCCTACTGGGCACGTCACTCTTCAGGAGAGGACACATTTGCGATTTATTAATAAAAAAGTTTCCGCAAAACACCACGGACGAAAATGGAACTCTGCAGCATGGAATATTAAAACTCTTCAAGACAACAAGGAGCTACCAATCAGAAGATCAGCAATTATACTACAAGAGTTAAAAAGATACAAAATAGATGTCGCAGCATTGAGTGAAATCAGACTGGCTGGCGAAGGAAAGGTAACTGAAGATGTATCGGGATATACGTTGTACTGGAAAAGAGTTGATATTGCAGAAAACACGAACGAGGAGTAGGAATAGCCATCAGTACGAAACTAAATACTTACATAACAGAAGAGCCTATTGGCATAAACGATCTCCTAGCAGGAACATCGTGACGTAGAAATGCAGTCTTTATGAATTAGTTTGAGCCATTTAACTTTATTATAGGCTACGTGTATGCATTCACTAAAGCCCTTCTCCACGAATTTTGTTAATCCATCCGATCATCTTAAAGGCACACGGCCACGACATCTTGTTCCGTCCAATTTCGCTTCTATGACAACCTTTTCCAATCCGTTTGCTCGAACTATATGGCCGAAATATCGTCCCATTCTGATAAGTACTTCCGTTAGTAATCGTCTAGGTTCGCCGACATCTTCTAGTATAGATTCGTTGGTTCTCTTGGCCGTCTACGGAACGCGTAATATTCGTCTTCAGCACTACAATATATATATATATATATATATATATATATATATATATATATGTGTGTGTGTGTGTGTAAATAGATATTTTTCGAATGATAGTTTCGTTTTACCAGCGAATATAAAATTCAGTTTCTAGCTAACAGGACAATAAGAACGCAGCGAATATAAACGATATTTTACCGTGGACGTCTGAATCGTCGGTAAGTGAAATTGACATTTAGGTGTAAATACATCGGAAAAATCGGAATTAAATTATTCGATGCGCCAAGCTTAAAAAGGGCCGGATGAAATAAACAGTAGACGAAAGTTGAATTTTAAAAAAAAATATATATAAATCGACTTCCATATATTGTTTTCAAAAAATTTTACACAAATAAATCGATATATATATATATATATATATATATATATATATATATATATATATATATATATATATATATAGGCAAAAGTATGTATATAATACTAATAATAATGATGATAATAATAGGCTATAAGTTGTAAGAAACGACCAATTCCGACTCAGACTGACCATCGAGAATAATGGGATGATATAATTTTCTTTCATTCTCGTACATTATGAAACGAATTGAGACGGTGAAGAAATTTTACCTTCGTAACGAAAATAACGAACTATCGGAAAGAGGGAGCCGCTCCATATCGATAATGGACAAAAACCAGAAGGAACTCCATAAAACAAAAAAAGAACGGAAATTTGAAACCGTTTTTCATTATAAAACGTATAGTCCGATGTCAAAAGTAGGCTCCACCTGAAAAATGCACCTAACCTAAAAGTATCATATTCTGATAGTTGTCATCGTGTGTTTTCACGTTAATATAATATATATATAGATATAGATATAGATATGTTATTGTTTTTTAACAATTTTTTTATTTTTTGTTTCGTACAGATAGACCTCCTTTTATTTTTTTTAAACCTTATCGCTTCAGCCGATTCGTGCAGTCATCCATTTCCTCTTTACTTTGTAAGCTATAACGTGTATATATATATATATAAATGGTCAATATATTATATATGTAACATTGTATATAGAACCGTGATTTTGTATGTATGTGCGTGTGTACGAGTATACGAACATATAAAAGCCGTTAAAGAAAATCGTGGAAAATATGTGCGAACCGACCGGTATTTCCGTTTTCTTCGTCGCAACTTTCAAATCCATTCCGCATGGGTTATTCCGTTTTTCATTTCCGAGGACCCATGTAACGGCCCCGCATAGCTTAGACGGTGATGGTTAAATTCGAGGACGGTCTTTCGTTATCTAGGCGTTTAATTCGTCAATGTCAGAAAACGATGTAAACAACAAAAGTAAATATTTGGTATCGGCAAAAAACGTCCGCATCACATTCGGTCATAGGAAGGAATAAAATCAAATATTCCCCGTCGGTCCGATTGCAAAAAAAAATTTTCACGCCTTTTTCTTTTACCCTCCGTTAATTCGGTTAATAGCTGCTTTACACGTTGGAAAACCAGCTCGATTGAAATAAGAAAAGTTTTTATTTTTTTTAGTCATTCCGTGTCTTGTTTCGTAGCCAGAATTCTCGAAGGAATACGACAGAAATTATTTCGATCAATTTCTTCCGGACGAGTTTTATCTTCGAGTCAAATTAATCATGAGACAAACCACGTTTTGCCACCATTCAAAAGAAGTAGAAGAAGAAGCTTTATTTCATTGATATACATAACAAGGGGTTCATAAAGTTAAGTACTCCTTATATACCTTAACAGTTAACTTATATAGTATTACTAAAACTAGAAAATTAACAAGACAAATGTTATGTTACGCTACAGGAAAATTTCGATATATTCTACACTTGTAAAATTTTTTATAGATAATTTATTAATATAAGAATATAAGGTATAAGATGTTTAATTCTGAGTGCATATCAGAAATTTTTGTATACCTATGACGATTTAGTATAATTCTGCAACAGTGATTTTGAATCAGTTGTAAGTTTTTAAGCGTACTGCCTGAAACTGACAGTCAAACAATGCGTAGGCCGAGTAATATGCGTATATAATAATTTCGGCGACAGATAAATACGATCGTCGATTACAGATTATTAAAAGTATATTGCTTTATTATCGATTATATAATTAATATTTGTATCGAAGGATAGACCAGAATCTAGAATGACAACTAAATATCGAACTTGGTGAAACTTTTACCATCGATGTTAATTTCCACTGAGGTAATTGTCGTCGCCTTATGAAGAGTATAGCTTCAGTTTCATCAGTGTTCATTTGTAACCCTCACCGTCTAGAAAACTTAAAAATGGAGCTAATAGCCTTTTGTGATATGTTACTTATGGTATTTGGCCTGTAAGATTTACAATATAATGCTAAATCGTCGGCATATAAAGCATATCTACAGCATAAGGTAACTCGAATATACGATTTATTTAAAAATAGATAGGGGCCTAATGCCCTGCGGTACAGCCGAACGATAAGTTTTGACAGATGACTTATGTTTATGAAGATTAACATAGAATATTCTATTGAATAAGATTTAATTAAAACTTTTTTAAATATAGGGGAAATTTAAATTTAAGCAGTTTAAAAATGATACCATTATGGCAAGCCATTCAAAACGTGTTCTACAGAAAATCGAATGTTTGTCGATGAAATCCGTCCATAGTTTTTAACAATTATACGCGAAATCGAAAATATAAATTTATGCTTTTAGAATTTTGCGATATTTTATAATAAAAACTATAAACAGAATTTCGCGTTTTACGATATATATATATATATATATATAAGTTTTTATTATTAAAAAATGACGTCAGAAAAATGAAAATAAAATAACGGGACCGAAAACACTGGCGTTATTTAGAATATTTATATATACTGCTTTGACCTAGTGTAAACAACAACAACAACAACAACAACAACGTATATTTCAACATAATTTACAGTGAGTATACACAAACCAAAAATTTTAAATAATAATTACGTAACGCCCAGCATGGCTCGACGTACATCAGAAATAATAATACAAAGACCCGTAATAAATAAAACAAGTAATTATAATTATGACAGCAAAAAATAATTGAAAAAAAAAACTGTACAGCAAAAGGCAAAAAGTTAAGATAGTAATAATAAAACGAAAGAAAAAACACGTTAGACATTAAATAAATAAAGAAGGAATATTAATTTCTAAAATAATCGCCACATAACGTTACAATAGGTTATGTTTGAGCCTCCTATGTTTATACTATACATAAATTGGAGTTAATTACCGATGGTAGAAATTAAACTATTATCATGGACTATCGAAGAACTTACGCGTTAAATTTATGATCCTTAATATAAGGCACGTTTCAATATGCGTGTCGACGATTTTGTGGTATCTAGGGACATTTAGCACACATCTGAGACACCTATTTTGAAATACTTGTAACATGTTAAAGTTTGTATTTGAAATAAAACTCCAAGCTGGACAATACATCATTATCGAACGTATAAGTGTTTTATACAGAGAATTAATTTATTATTTATATTAAGAAATGATTTTCTGTTGATTGAGTGGATATATGGCAGATATACTCCTGCTAGCTTTCAAGGTAGTACGACTGACATGTTCAGAGAAATTTAATCTGTTATCCAAGACTATCCCGTGGTATCGAACATGTTTTGACCAACTCACAATGGTAGAATTGACCTTAACATCAGCAGGTAACGTGGGACGCCTGCGGGTGAAAAATATAGCCTCCGTTTTATCACAATTAATATTAATTTGCCATTTTTTATAATAACGCAAGACGCAATTTATTCCTGACTGTAATTTATTAGTAATTGCTTCAGGTATATAAGAAGTACAGAGAAGAGCTGTATCGTCTGCATAAAGAGCAGTCTGAATATCAGGTAGGTTTGGGAAATCAGATAAAAACAAAGTAAACAGAAAGGGACCCAGAATACTACCTGGGGGACACCAGCTGAGCACGTTTTCATAGTAGACGTTGAATCATTGATGGTAACGTAAAATAGTCTGTTTGCTAAATAGCTGCTAATAACGTTGATTACATAACGAGTGATATTTTATCATTTTGTAAATAATACCTTTATGCCAAGTTGTAAACATGCTCGTAAAAGGACACGTATAGCAAAGCCAAAAAACAACGACGACTGCGGGAATTGTTATAAAATATTCCATGGATACGATGTAAGAAAACTATTTACGTCGAAAAGCAAATTTAAACGACGACCATCTTCGCTGTTTTTTTTTTTTTTTTTACCGAGAAGTTTATTATATTCATCATCAAGTGTCGTCTCCGTGTCGGAGGTAGGCGACTACTTACCTATACATATTTTCTTGTATAGAGTGTAACTAACGTACAAACCAACGATAATATAGACATATAAATACTCGGGAGAACTAATTCTAATCGCTTTGTCGTCACGACGCAATGAAGCCCGGAGTGTTTTTATTGCTACTAGCGTATTTATGCGTAGCGGTTTGCATTTCCACGCGATAATGATAATTTATATTTTCCGACGATAATTTTTGCGTCGCCGAACGTATTATCCTTCTGTATAAAAGTCCGTATTAGATTAAAGTCCTTCCCTACGATATGCGCAAATAATAGCGGACGACGCGTCGAAAGTAAGAACGAATGTTAAAAACAAGACGATAACTAGGATAACTATCCGATTGACGATAATTACTTAGGTAGGCGGACAGCTTCGAAAAATTCTAGTTTAGCGTGTTTACTTAACGAATGCAAAGTGAATATTGAGAAAGTTTCGTATATATAGGAGGAAGAAAGTTATAGGAACAGTTCCGACACACGAATCGTTAGGTAAGACGACGGAGGAGGATGATTGGCACGAGCGATGTACACGATATTAATTTGGACGAAAGTTTCGTCTGAGTTGACAGTTCGTCTAACGATAATAACGCCAAACAAAGAACAACGATATGTAACGACCGGAACTACCGAATGGAAGGCAACAGCAGACCGCCTCACCCCCCCGAAAGAGGAGAAATTATTTCCAAAACGGTTAAGGAGGACAATGTAAGAATTTCTACAGTTTAGCCGAATTTTACAGAGGCAGGCACACGCTTTCGATTAAAGATGTAGAACGAGACGGGGACTCCGGGCGATAAAATTAACCGGGAATTCTCGGGAGAGATTTATAACGGTTAGAGACGGGAAGTTGACAAATAATAATAACGACCTCCGGTAAAGACGATCGACTTAATGTGTAAATATTATTCCAAATTATACCTTTTTTTCCCTCTGCCCAACAGTATTTTATCATCGGCGATGGTAATTTTCCGCATTGAAAAAAAAAATGTGATGAATTACATTCCAGTTGGGAATATAAAACGAATGTTGTATATGATATATATATATATATTATATATGTTGTGTGTGTGTGTGTGTAAATCAGCTTATAAGCGAAATGGAGAGTATATATTTGAGTAGAAACTGTAACTAAATGATGAATTTTCGAAAAATTTTCATCATCCTATCGTCACGACCTGTAAACGAAAATTAGCCCCTCCCCCGAAAAATGAAATAAACTGATAGGAAAGCCTAGTAGAAAAAAAAATGTTTTATAAATTGAGAAAGATAAACAAATAGAGTTCATTCGATTTGGAAGAGAGGACAAAGTCGTTAAATTTAAATCTCCAACTCTTCAAACGGAATATGGCGCATAAAAACGACAACTAACGCGAGCAATATTAAACTCAAATATTTCGTACGTACGGATACCGGACGTAATTTAATGTTGCCATCGGCGGTAATTTTAAAGAAAAATAAAATCGTTTCAGAAAAGTTTAAACGCAATCCATCATACAGCTTTAAGATTATCAACTTTTCGAACTTCTTTAATATCGAGCTTATTATGCGATACGGTGGCCATTAGATTTACGGCGGAATTATTTGATCATCTTAGCTCTTGCCAACCTAAAATGTACAAATAAGACGTTCAGAGAGGACGACGAATCACCGAGATTATGTCTATTTCGCAACAATTAATTATCGAAATACCAACATTGGTCAAAAGCTCGATCTCTGCTGTACCACCGTGGTCTTACACAATGCAGTGCGACGTACAATGCTCCGAAAGAACGATCGATACATTCACTAAAGAATCGACGCCATCTAATGCAGCGATGCGATTTATTGATTTTAAACATCAGCTCAATCGCCATTTCAATAACGTCTGGAATAACGATTGGCAGCATTTGACTACAGAAAACAAATTACGCCGTATAAAACTGTCAACGAAGCCGTGGCGATGTTCACATCAAATAAGCGGAAACCGAGAAGCAACGTTATGCATGCGACTATACCTGTCATACACACTCGTATGTACTAAACAACGAACAAGAACCGCAGTGTTCCTTATGCAGTTGTCAATTATCGATCGAACGTCTACTGATTAAATGCCTAAATTATAACAGTTATCGGGGAAATTATGAAATACTATCGAATTTAAGCGATCTGCTGCGCGATGATTTAACAGATTATTTAATTTTTCGGAGCATTACGATTATTTTAATGTATATAATTTTTGCCCCCCCCTTTTACGACATTTCCGTGTCTCTAGCCTCAGTTGCTGCGCACGACATGTAAATAAATAAATAAATAATAATAATAATAAAGAAAAATATTCCATATTAAATAACTAGGATGAAATATAAGAAAAACTGATTATAAAGAGTAACTACCGTGATGACGCTTAATTAATTAATCGAACGTTCTTAACGAAGTCTATACTGCTAAAAGATGACAAGTATATTCTTTTCATACGTCTTTCTTCTTTTTTCGATAGAATAATTTAAAAAAAAAATTACATTTAAATTTAAGTTAGAAAACTAAAAAGATATGCGTCGCGTAATTAAAAAAAAAAATTAATTATAAAAATTAATACGTAAATATCGCTATGTATTTTCGCGCGCACGTAGAAATAAATAAGAAATACTAACTGGATATAATTTGAAAAATGTGAAACGTGGTGTTTTTTTAAAATAAATAAATAAATAAATAAGCGACAAAAATATCGCTCGATCAAAAATCATTTCGGCTCTTAAGCCATTATCGAGTGAATATAGAACGAGAATAAAATATAAAAATATATACACAAAATAATAGTTTGACAATTTGACAAAAATTATCAAATGTTATATTTATTTATTTACAAAACAATACGGCGTACAGCATAACGCCAATTACAGTGTACGCTCTTACAGAATAATAATAAAGTAAAAGTATGAACAAAAATAAAACTGAACCACACTCGCACAACACGATAATTAATATAAATAATATTTAGATTGAAAACAAAAAATTACTAATACAAACCGAAAAATGATTCTAATGTAATACAATACCAACATAAAAGCACACATCCGAAAAGCACAAAAAAAAAAACAGAAATATACCAGCCATACACCCGTACTCTCATGTAAACAAACTCTCCATCGAGGCACGCACATATGACCAAAATAAAATAAACTTACTGAAAAGTAACAACTGAAATATAGAGTTTAAAAAAATTTATTATATACAAATTTCCTATCGAAATGAATATCTAACTATGGGTGAATATTTAGTACGTTATTATATAGACGTAAGGTGGATAAAAATGATGGGTTTTAACCTAGATTTGTACGAGCATGTTCATAGAAAATACGATGTGACCTACTACTAACATTGGGGGGACCATAAATAAAATTGTCGATAATAAATAATTGTAATCTACGCGAGCGTTAATCATGCAGGGACCTCAGATTACTTATCTTTCTTCTAGCACTCGAGGATTTAATACTTAGGAAATCGCATAAAATATTATAACTTAAAAATGTTGGATAGACACCAGTTTGACGGTAATAAATATACCTCAAAAACTGAGATTGAACTTATTCCACCATATGAATATATTTAGCGTAGAAAGGAAAAACCACAGATGCGTATTCTAATTGCGATGTTACAAGAGTGTTGAATCAGCGGTGTCTAAGTTTCACGAAATACGCATGAATTTCTAATGATGAACCCATAGTTCTGTAAGCATTTTTGATAACATTACCAATATGAGTTGCAAATTTTAACCCCTTTGTCAATATAAATCCCGAACACTAGTTACATTACAAACTGGAACATTACCCGTAGAGTAATCGAAGAGACATTTATTTTTTGTACGACAAAATCGAATATAAACACATTTCTTATAATTAAAAGGTAAATAATTACTGTCGCTCCATGTCACACCAGTCTACAGAAATCATCTTGCAATAATTCACAATCACCGACAGTTTTAATTGATCTAAAAATGTTTAAGTCATCAGCAAATAATAGAAATTTTGAATGTAAGTTAATTCCTATATCATTTATGAAAATATTAAATAATAGTGGACTCAAATTAGACCCCTGTGGTACTCCAGAAGTAGGAGTATATTGCTTTGGTATCCGTTAAATAATACGTAACGCGAAGTTAAATATGATCTAAATAACTACGTAATCGTCAGAAAATTCATAATTATGCAACTTAACCAGAAGTAAACTATGGCTGACTTTGTCAAAAGCTTTAATCCGTATAAATACAATCAACTTGAAGACGCTGCTCCAAAGAGTCAGTAATTAATTTTTTGTATATGTAACAAGATTAGTTGTAGTATAGACCTTAAGAAACCACGCTGTTCAGGAACAACTCTAGGCAAAAAAAAAAAAATTATATAACCTTTCATATAAAATAGACTCCAATATTTTGCTGATAGGACGATAGTTTTCAGCTGCACAACGATCACCAGACTTGAAAATTGGAAGAACCTTAGCTGTTTTTAACAACACAGGCCATTTACCTGATCCAATAATAAGATTGAACAAGTAGATAATCGTATTTGTAATGCGATAAACAACGCAATCGACGATCAGCTATATAAAATACTTTATCATACGTAAACAATAAAACAATAAAATAACAGCATTTAATTAAAAACATTCAAAATTTGTTCTTTATGAAAAATCACAAAACTTTTTTAGGTGATTATCAAGTTTAAAATTATAAAATGAAAAAATATTAATTTAAGATTACAAAAAATCAGCCAAATGAAGAACAGTATTAAAATAAAACAATCTGACGGGAAAAAAATATTCTAGCGATTTTAACTTGTTTTTTGTTGCTTGGTTCGATAAAAAAATCACATTCCACATTCTCCGAATTAATAGAACAATAATTTGAAGAATGCGGAATATAGAGTAAAAATAACTATAAGTTTTTTATCTTTATATGGAAAATCGCAAAAAGCTTTTCGGCGGTTAGAACATTATCGAGTGAATATTTAAAATGATAAAAAGATAAAATGAAAAAATATTAATTTAAGATTACAATTCAACAAAAATCAGCCAAATGAAGAACAGTATTAATAAAACATTAGGCCAGATTGTTTTGTTAAAACTTTTCTTCACTTTGTTAATTTTTCGCTAATTGCAATCTTAAATTAATATTTTTTCCTCTTATATTTTTGAAATATTTTTAAATATTCACTCGATAATGGCCTAACAGCCGAAAAGCTTTCAAAAAATATGTACGCAGTTCAAGGATTTAATCAACATAGATGAGTACGGATTACTAATGAGCAAAACTACGATTAAAATCCTGACATTAGATAAAAGTGTAATATATTTAAGTTTTGGATTTGCGAACTTCGGATGAATGACAATCAATAATGTAAACTGCATACGGAGCGTAAACTGCAGATTAACACGCTACAGTTCAGACTAACAAAGATTTCGAAGGTTAGGGCGCGCTGACATTGAACACGAAGTTAAATTCGGCAAAACTATCTAGTCTTCCTAATAGGTACTTACACGTTGGAAACTCGCGGTCCCTTAATACCGAGTGTATCTGCGGAATAGACAAGATTCATACTAAGAATATATGTTGAATGTAAAATTAACGGAAATGTTTTTCGTAAACTGAATATACGCGAATGTTTATGTTAAAGAGTAATAAAAAATGTCTTAGTTGTTTCATTTTTTCTGGAACGTAACGAGAGATACAAATTATTTTTCCGACATATAATAATAATCGAGAAAGTGAGTGATAAAATGAAGACCTGGTCGATTAAAGACGATGTGCGCTCAAGATAGGAAGAGTAAAATAATACACGCGACTTTGGCCGGTGAATTATTCACTTGAAAAAGGTCCTTTCCTCGATCCGGCGTATAACTTTGAACGATCCCCTTTATGTTTATAACGCCGACTCGTTCCTTCCAAACACCTAGACAGATTTCCAGCCAGATGATCTGATGGAGCAAGTGAGGAGTTGCGTAACTGTCCAAACTAAAATCATCTACCATTGTGTCTCGGATAAACCGAGCTGGTAATCAATTGTCATTCAGTGAAACCTTCGTTCGCAACAAGAAGCACAAGTATACGCGGGCTTGTTAACACTTGTGTTATGTAAGTTAACGTTGAAAAATGAATTATTTAAACGATCTCAGAAAGGCTTGGGAAATTCTTTTAAACTCGCTTCATTATCTTACCTCGTTTAACATTGTTTCTCCACTATAGAAAAGATGAACGCGAAATGCACGCATAGACACAGATATACACAGGCAACCGCAAGAAAAGTAAAAAATGAAAACAACCGCGTGTATACGTCGCTCACTCTGTATATATATATATATATATAGATAATTATACAATTTTATTAAGCGAAGAATCGTCCTTAGGTCTGGTAAAGAAAATTCGAAAATAACCAGTTTCAGAATTTGGTAATATTAATTTAAACTGCGATAAAACTGGGGCGATATTTTTCACCCTACATTACTCGCTGAAATTAGAATTAATTGTAATGAGCTGGTCAAAACACGTTCGTTACATTTTTAGGATGATAATCTTGGATAAGCAAATAAATTTTTCCGAACATGTCTATCATGTTACCGTGAAAGCAAAAGTATATCTGCAATATATCCGATAATTAGGAGAAAATCATTGACGTTTTAATAATAAATTAATTCTCCGTATAAAACACACTTATTCGTCCGATAATTGTTGTTCAGCTTGGAGTTTTGTTTGAAATACCAATTTTTTACAATTAGTACCGAGCAGGTGTTTCCAAGTGTGTATTAAACGACACTACAGCATAATGCCCCTTATATTAAGGATCATATCTTAAATTTAACGCGTAATTTCAAGCGATGACGCTGCTTTAATCGAAGATAAATACCGTAGGTAATTACGAATCTACTTCAATTTATGTATAGTAAGTGTCAACATAACATAATAGACTTTTGTAAATATGACGCTTATTTTAATTCACTTAGTGTGTTTTGTTTTATTATTATAAGTTTTTCTTATTCGCTGTGTAGGACGGGTTTTTTTTAAATTTGATTTTTTTTACTAACTTTTCCTTTCTCTATTACGCGTCTTTATATTAATTCTCTGTTGTACAGTGAGCCGTCTTCAGCGTTAGATAATTATTTAAAATTTTTGGGTTTTATTATTATTTGTAAATTATGTTAAAATATATACGTTGTTTTTGTTGTAATCGCAATTTTTTTTTTTTTTAAAAAAAAAGGAAAAACCTGAAAATACAATATGAAAGATTAACGAGTTGCTCGTTCCGGATTGGACGATTACGAGCGTACGTAGAGTAGAGAAGACAGGTCTCGATGTTTTCAAACGCGTAATTGAACGGGAAATAAAATTTTTCTGAACAGCTCCCCGACGAAATAACGACGAATTAAATTTTTTTTGTCAAAAATAAATTTTTAATTTCGAAATAAGCGGAGATTTTCGACGGACGGACAACCGTACTACGAATATTTCCAAAATTATTACAATTACAAAAATTACCATTTGAAAAGTTGGCCTACGACCAATTTTGTAAATTCGCTGAAAAATTAAAAATATGAAAAAGACAGAACGACCGAAATCCATTACCAACCGGTTCGATTTTTTTTTGCTTTTTGTTTTTTTTTCATATTTCAATTTTTTCGCAATTTCGCTTTTATTCTTTTCGCCCGAGTAATTTAGTCGCGTAAATGTAAAAATTTTGTTTTCAAATACGAAACATTCGAATATTAAATTTCGCTATTCGTACGTTGTGTAAAGTTTCGAGTTTTTTCGAGCGACGACTCGAATTAATAAAGTTTTCCGGGGTTTTCCAAAAAAGAAAAATAAAAAAATAGCCAACTATGCGAAATTAGAAAAATGACGATGATGATGAAAATTCAGTACTTTAGACACAATAATGCACTACGGGGTTGTATTATAATAATAACGAACGGCTATTTACAACGCGATGTTCGTTGTCGAGGTTATTATTAAATCGACAACACTTACAAAATTATTTCGCGTGAGAATATTTACTCGATTATTTGCGTGTACATATTAAAATGATCACGGTAAAAGAACTTCGAACAGAAAATCAAAAAAACTAGCTAATTTCGGAAATCGCCCGAACGATTGTCTTCAAATCGAAGGTTGATAGATAAGCGGCAGCCGAGTATCTAGGTCGATAGTTTGTAATTTTTCCGTCCAAGTTGGTAGGCAATTTTCCAACTGACTGAACGAATATAGAGGTGGTTTCGAACGAACGATATGCACGAAGGTACTTGCCGCCGAGCAAACTCAATCAGGGAAATTGATTTTGGTCGGTATCATCAAATTATCGGTGCACCGATGGAGAATTGGACAGATTTCATCAGTCGAGATCTCCTGCGCTTTCAACTATATGATCACACTTGAAAGTAGACAACACAAGACCTCCATCACCCGAGATGATACCATCTAGTAGCTAGTCGCAATCACGCTTCTTTATGTTTCAAGTGATCCGCGGATGCATGAAAATATGTTTAGACATGCAAATATATTATATCGCGGTGGCCTAGTTGGTAGAATGCTCAACTGTTAGTTCGAAACCGAAATGCGACGTAGAAAGTTTTCGTCATTATTTAATTCTCAATTATCACGGAGTAGGCAGTGACACCCTACTCTGTATAACATCATATGCGCGCGCATCTTATAAATACTGCCTTGAATGCTAGCTCATTTTGTACGTAAAAATAAATAATAGCTAATCACAACGTTCGACAATGAACAGTAAGACGAGGATGATGATGATTCAGCTTTTATAATTGTATATAAATTTATACGATCCGGTACGGTTATTGTAAACATACAATACTTAGCGACGTTAACCGATATTTCGATTGATATGCGCATTTACGAGAAACGATATTATTCGCACGTTGTTTATATATAAATATATCGAAGGATATTGATATCGATTGAAATATATATTCTTCGTATGCTCGTTGGTTTCGACGAAATGACGCACTCCATGTAGATCAAGTGTGTCAATGAAGTAATATATCATTATGCTGAAACATCAGAAACGGCTTTTTTACCATCCAAATCCGGAAGCATCGGCACTTTTGTCTACTGATCTGAATTTCAGAAAGCTGAAACGTATCAAACCTCATAAATTATGAGTTTAATCATCGGCCTATTCCTCTGCACATGCTATTACTGCTTATTTACTTTAGATCTAAGATTGCAGAAATAAAGCGGCTATCCTTATATCGATCGACAGTACGTGTAAAAAACACCGTACAAAGTGACTGTTCAATTCGATATATGCTTGCATATAGATCAACTTCAATTTTTTTTTAAATACAGCTCTTGAAAAGGATAGCCGCTTTATTTCTGCAATCTCAGATCTAAAGTAAATAAGCAGTTATTGATAAATAGCACGTGCAGAGGAATAGGCCGATTGCGAGTTAGAGAATAAGATTGTAACCGGTTTTTAGTATAATTCTTTCGACTACTTCACTAAAACTACATAATAAGCTAATGGCACGAAGATTACGAATAAATATCTTTACCCGGTTTTGGGAGAATAATAATCTTTGCTATTTTCCACTTAGTCGGAAAGTAAGTGAACTTAAAAATGCTATCGATTAATTTAGTAAGATAAACTATAATTTATAAATTACAGATTTAGCCGGTACTCGCACATTTATGAGCATTTATGCGCATTTACGCGCATAGCCAGTTTTCTTTGTATTCTAATGCAAATTTTAATCAGTTTCGTTATATTTATTATTGTAATTGTAATCTATACGAATAAAACTTTTGATTTGATTCGTTATATACTAATAATGCGATTATAGGTTTTCTCGTGCGTTAGAATAACTGCTTGAAAGTATGGATTTTCAATAGTCGAAATTTTCGTTCTTCATTTTTATCGGCTATTGGAAAATAAATCGACGCTTTGATCGAATATTGTGTGTAGCGCAGCTGACGGAAGAAGTACTACACTCAATTATTCGAATACAAATTGCGGTTAGCGTCGTGTTTCCGCTGTAATTATCTATCGGCTAGAGAGACGTTCAAAATATAATATCTCTCGATGCTGACGACGGTAGTGGTGCTGTGGTAATAGTGTCGTTGTTGTGACCGACTTTTATTCAGTTATCCCTGATTTTGGCTGTGAATTATAATTCAAGGAAAATCTTTTTACACGTACTCCCTCCTTCTCTCTCTGTCTATTATATATATATATATATATATATATATATATATATATATATATATATATATAAGAAAATTCCAACTCTCATTAACAGTAGGAACAAAATTAATAACAGCGATGAAAGATAAAAATTAAAACATAGAACAGGATCGTCAAATTATTATCAAAATAACAACGGAATACTATAAAACATTATGCGAGGACCGGAGAAATTTGAAGAATATAATACTAAAAGATATAAAAACAGCGAATAGAGAAAAGACTGGACACACAACTGAACGAAACTCAGTTTGGATTCATAAACAAGAGGGACGCAAGAGATGCCATAGCACTTTTCAAGATAATCGTTCAAAGAGCTCTAAACATTAAAAGAGATGCGATGGCCTGCTTCGTCGACAACGAGTTTATTAACAAATGGGGGAAAAACAAAAATAAATGAAAAGACGTTACGTTGAAAATGACAATGTTACCTGTTTAGGCCAAATCATCACTTTTACAGATAGACAGAAAAAGTAGTAAACCACTGAATAGCGTTGGTATGAAAAAAATCTTGGTCGTTAAAAGAAATAGTAGGACGAAATATGGATCGCACGAAAAAGATACTGATTTATATAACACTTATAGCACTTGGTCACCCAGACAGTTCCAATGGCTCCTGTTTTTTGCAATTCAGATCGAATTGATCCCTGCATTTTTCACAATTTCACCATCGTGTTGATAGTCTGCATATTTTCCTTTTTAAATTCAATCATTGCAGGATATGTTTTATCCACCTACCATCGGCTCGCGACATGTCCAGCCCACGTCCATTTTAATTTTGCTATTCGTTCCACCGCGTCGGTCGATTTTGTTTTTCCGGTCTTTTAACATGACGTTTAATATTATCCTTTCGTGAGCTGTTTGCGTTTTCCTGATTTTCATAATTATTCCCTTCGTGAAGCTTCGTGTTTCTGCTCCGTATGTTAATATCGATAAGTCGCATTGATAAAGTTTGCACTACTGTTCGATATATCTTGGAATATGCTGAATGGCTTCTCGAGTGCAACCCATTGGAGAGAGATATTCTTCTTCGTATCTTTTTTCTATGCATAATTTATCCTCCGTTTACAGTTATTTCCTGTCCGAGATAAATGCCTGTATCTGTTCGATGTGTCGCCCATTTATCATTATTGACATACCATCCGTGTTATTAGTCATAACTTTTGTTTTCTGTTTACTTATGATTAATCCTATTTTTTTACACTCAATTTGAAGTTCGTTCAACATAGATTCTAACTCTTT
Source organism: Coronaproctus castanopsis (assembly GCA_032883995.1). Classification (NCBI taxonomy): domain Eukaryota; kingdom Metazoa; phylum Arthropoda; class Insecta; order Hemiptera; family Monophlebidae; genus Coronaproctus; species Coronaproctus castanopsis. The sequence goes on from CM065052.1 coordinate 49,654,777, forward strand.
CGGATAACGATGTCATATGCGAATCTTACGTGATTAAGTTTTTCTCCGTTTATTGTTACGTAATTTGAATCTCAGTTTAGTTTTCTTAATACACTTTCTGAGGCCGCAATAAATAATTCTTACGAGATAGCATCATCTTGGCGCACACCTCTTTCGAGAGGTATCACCGCAATTCGTTAGCTTGATTTTCATTGAAGCCAATTCGTACACTATTCTGATAATGTTCGCACGTCGCTGTTTGACTCTAAGGTTCGATATATTTCTTCTTCGTATTCGTAATCGAGCAGGTGATATTCGTGTTCAAATTTTTCATTAAAATTGACTTCAATATTTTTATTAAAACAATTGAAACAAATATCAAAATTTGGTCGAACAGTATTGGAACAAAAGCTGAAATCTAGTAAAGATCTCGTTCGTATCAGCGCAAGGCTGTAACCAACCGCTAATACAAATGGATAGATGGAAGAACAGTGTTACATAATCTTTGTCCCGATGGAATTACGAACAAAAAAATTTACGGACATGAATAGACGATGGTAAGAACGTAACTGTCGCGATACATAAAAACTAGATATTGATGATCGACGTCATTGTGGCGACAACATTCGGAATGATTTATGTAGCACAGCTACCAATGACTATGTTATCGAACTCCTAAATGCGTGGAATTTACGTTAGTGAGAAAGAACTGGATTCAGAAAGTTCAGAATAAGAACGAATAGATTATGGAGAACCTAAGTAAAGTAGTGGATCACACACATACGATATAAACGGAAAATTTAGAAAGTGCTTTGAAACTACAAAACTCTCTGAAAATTTGAGTGAACGCAATCGAAAAATGTTCATGTTAATATTTTATTTTATTTAACTTCAATAACGCATCTGATTTTGAAAATTAACTTCCAACAGTCTTCGCATATTTACACGAGCGTATATTATTTAAAAACCCCTTCGGTTAGACATTATCAAATTTATGGAAAAATAATAAATTTTATAGAATATTATAAAATGGTACTTTTTAAACGACTAGATAATTTTCCACGCGTTTATATGAATATATTTTTAGGACTGAGTTGGTGTCAACCGGGACATAGGTATTTATTTTTCCTTTTTTTATTAGCGTTAAAATTTCATGTACATAGGCAACACTGAAACTGTTTTATATTCACGACATTTTCGGGAAAGTTCTAAACTTCGAGGGAAACGTCGTAAAATAATGAAAAAAACTTTTGTAGTTTGAGTAGGTGGTATTGGGGAAATTTTAGACGTTTAACGCATCTCAGACGATAATGAATATAATTAAACGGATTTTCAACACATTTCGATTAATATAGCGGTTAAAGGCTGATCTTCGACCTTCTCTACCCGATCGGCCATACTATTGCCTTAAGTGCAGATATTGGAATATATTCAACAAACTACTTAATTCACTACTGGTCGTTTCAATTCCATCCGAATGACGGAGTTTGTCGATAAAAGTTGATTTTAGCTTTCCATTTTATTGTTTTCAGCCAGCTGCCGTAAGTTTCGGTTGGTAGAGTTCACTTCGAAATTTCGACTAAAACAAAGGATATAGAAACGAATAATAAAATGGCTTTAGAAAATTCACCCCTCATTTTGCAAATCGGAAGTATATAAACACACACACACACACATACATATTATATATATACATATATATATATATATATATATATATATATATATATATATATATACACGCATATTTAGATGGGAATGTATTTATGTCGCCGAATTAAACGTTAGGAGCCTTTTATGGACGGTGGAAATGATAATGACGATACTCCATTTGAGAACAATTCAAGTTTATTACGTCATCATCGAATAAAAGGGTCTCTTTATTCGCTCATCTGGTGGGAAGTCAATAAAGTAATCATCCGGATAGTTAGCCTCTACTCTGAACAGACGACTGAATTTCAGCTAAAAACCATTACGACGATAAACGTGACCGCGAATTTGAATGTACACTTTCCTTTAAAATTCCTACATTCTTTCCGTGTTCGCCGGATAATTTTTTAAAATTTTTATTTAATAATTTATTTATTTATTTTAATTATTCTCTAATTTCAAATATATTCTCCGCGTTTACTTTTGTATCTTTATCGTTATTATTATTATTATTACAATTTTTTTTTTTTAAGCTTAATTAATGATAGAAGAGATATCAAAAAATATTTTCTAAATTTCATATTTGCTAAATCCCAATTTCAAGAAGGTTATTATAGAATGACGGGTAACTTTATTCGCTACGAGACACCTCCGTAGTAACGTTAGAATTTTGGGAGCAAAAATATATTCCCTTCATGTGTGTCCGACAAATTCTTGTTCGAACGCTATTCTCTTGATACAGGAATTCAATTTTCACCTTACTGCTGTGTAATAGCGTTATAGGCTGAGACAAAAATACCCCTTTATGTGTACAAAGAACATATCACTATGTGATAAATTTTTTAACAAATTCTATTCTCTTTATCGAATCTGAGGCTTCACTTTTATGTACTACTCCGTAAAATCTCTCTAAATCCAGCGATATTATCTCTCAACCACGGTTTTCTATTCATTAATAGCAGAAATATCGTTATCTGATTCGTTAACTCGGATTATTATTTCTACCTATTCGACAAATGTTACAATAAAAATATAGCAAATAATAAATACATCGTTAAGTGACAACTAGTTTAATTCCCATCTACACGGCCTTTATAAAAGTACGGTAACTGACTGCTTATTGGTTATTCTTTGTCCGAACGTTTTAAGAAAATATTCCCACGAACTATTTCTTCGATATTAACTGTGGAGCTAGAAGAAGAAGAAGATGCTTTATTTCATTAAGATATATACATACCAAGGGGTTCACAAAAACAAATCAATTACGTTTTCTTCAGTCTACCTTTCAGGATGATCCAAATTATTCGTAAAAGTTCTCTTTCTTAAAATGTTCGAATTTCAATTCTCCTCAAATTTATAAAATACGGAACTTCAACTTACATTGCTCCCTGAAAACAATTACTCAATCACTCAGATATATATGTAGGAACAAATTGACTGATTCTTCAGCACTACTTTCACCGCACTCAATTTAACGGCACACGTTACGGTCCGATTCCATTAAAAGCTTTACGTTAGAAATCGATAAAATCCTCTAGCTTCGAAAAATCTACGTCGAACGTAAACCGAGTCGATTATGCGTTTTCATTGTTAGCCGCTTCCAGCAATTCGTTTCAACAATCTATTGTCCATCCTCCGTCCGTTCGAATATTTTTTTTTTCCTTGTAGCATAACATTTGTCTTGTTAATTATCTAATTTCAGTAATACTATATAAGTTAATTGTTAAGTATAAGATACTTAACTTTATGAACCCCTTGTTATGTATATATCTTGATGAAATAAAACTTCTTCTTCTTCTTCTTCTAGTAATAATTATATCTTATAAACCAAACAAAATATAATACCGATAATCACTGAAAGTTTTTTATTGCGAAGCTTTTCGACAATTACGTCATTTTCAAGCGCGAACAAATAAGCTATGTAATATTCATTTGTGCGTGCTTGAAAATGACGTAATTGTCGAAAAGCATCGCAATAAAAAAATTTTATTGATTAAACGACGTTACATTTTGTTATAATGAATAAAATCACTACTCTCCAATATATTCACCATTTAATAATTATATCACTTTTTGATCAGAATTCCTTGAAATGTTCTCACTATATAACAACTCATCGGCAAATACTATAAATCTCTGTTAAAATTATTTTTTTTTTTTATTTCCCTGTTCACTAGAAATACGCAAGTTCAGTGGCGTAGCCAGGGGGTTTGGAGGTCTGAACCCCCCTTGGAATCAATCTGATAATAAGAAATACTCGTTGTTAAATGCAATTTTATATTTGTTAAACCTATTTTTATTTTTATTTTCATTTATTTTATTTAAAATTTCGTTGTTTTTGAAGTAAATAAATAGTTTTGTAATATAGGAGGTACTAGAAGAATTTTGTAGAAAAACGCGAAAAATACATTTTAAATTTTAAATTTAATTAAGTATTACCACGTTGTTACGCGTAAATATATAGCTAAGTACAATTAAAAGCTGTTTGGAGGACTAAATTAAAAAAGAAATTGCGAAAATAAGTAAATAATTGTATTTAAAAAAAAATAAAAAAAATATATATATATATGCAACCCAAGACAACGATTTAGTTATAACAATTATGATAATTATAGATAACAGCACGAAAGAAACTAGATCGATACGTAATAATTTTGTTATCTGTAACAATTTGATTTGAAAAATAAAAAATTAAACACCTAAAAACAGTCTGGTACAAATATATTTTACAAGCAATTACGCCTCGGCACTAATTTAAATTTAAATTTTAAAATACGAATGATTGCGAATGACTCGAAATGTTCGTCACTTTGTAAAACGGAATTAATTTTTTCAAAGAATTTATTGAAGGAATAAAAATTTAATTTTGAAACGATAGATTTATTATCGAACGCATTTCAACGCGATTTCTTCTGCTAATTTTTATCCCGCAGAACTGTGTATCGCAAATTATTTCGTTCGCTACGAATTTATTTTCAAGTAGGAAACAAATGGAAAGAATCGGAAACTTTCATATTCTTCTAATTCTATAGATACATAGCTACATTATATATTAGCTATATATATATATCCATATGCAAGCAAATCATTTTTTATAGGCTGTTTCTTTTATTAGATTATATAAGGAAAAAAATATCCTAATACTCACCGACTCCATGAGTGTTCTTCTACAATTATCTAGATTCCCGGAATTTCCAATGAGTATATTACAGAGCTCTCAATATGACAGTAGGTTTGGCAGCTTCACAAGCGTAGAACTAAGGTACAGTTTAAGTCGGTCTCTGCCCACTGTGGCGTCCGTGGAAATGAGATAGCGGATACGATTACTCGATCGGATCTAATTCCGGCTATTAAAAAGCACGTTAAACTACAGTCGGGACAGTTAATACGGAAGCATAAGGAAATGTACCGTTATTTTCAATCATATTTCGAATTTCAAAGCATGAGGTAAAAACCACTATTCAAAAGACAATTCCAAACGAGTCCTGGTTTAAACATGGGATCTCCTTCATAAAGATTTTGTCTCTGTGTTTATTAGAGTAAGGAGTTGTCGTAACTGTTCACCTGGTCATCTTGACAAATTGAAAATCATTAGAATGGGAGTTTGTGAGATATCAAACATCAGATCTGGTTCTGCCCAAAATACAAAAATATAGACAGATTTATGTCTGAACTTTAATCGACAAGGAATACAATACAACTTGAATAGTTTATTGTGGATCCTACCTCCTTGGATGCGTGTAGATTATATAATTTTATTAAGGTTAATAATAAATTTATAGCCTGAACAATCCACTTAAACTAGGCAAACGGTGAAAACTCGGTAAAAAAAAAAGACAAAATATATACATAATTATATAAATATAATAAATAATAATAATTATTATTATTAATTCCCTAGTTTTCAAAACTAGACTCGGTTAATTATATTTAGAGTGTATAAATTTTCCACTTTATTTCGTACGTATAAGTATATTTATACTTTAATCTACTCACACTCTAATAAAGTTAGGCATATAATTTTAATTCCTTTTATTATTCGTCTTTATTTGTTATTCGCTTTTACGCTGGCTAATTTAATTCGTATCAGGGGAGTTATTCTGTCATTCTGGTTTTCCTTCATATCTTTGTTTTGTCATAACTCGAGCGTAAATTGTAGATTTTGTTTATTTTTTCTTAATTAATTCATATTCATTTCGATTAATGTGCTTTTTTCCACCGTAAACACACGGGTATCCTTTATAAAATCTTTTTCTAGCAAATAAATTATTGGGTAATAAAATATCAATATATATATATAAATATATAGAATAACACTAAGCGAATTGGTAAATTAACTTTTTTCTTATTTATCTATCGAAGCAACTTCGAAGTGAATTTATTAATTTCGATCTAAGAAAGAAAATTTCGATTTATACGCGCTACAAATAATATGGTTACATATTATGTTCTTTTACAGATCGGTTTTCCAAGCAGCCAAAGCTGACGATAACGATGTGAACCGAGTATAAACGTCGTCATTATCATAGTTCTACAATCGGCAAATTAATCTATCGCGAGAAGCATGCGTCGGTATCCGTCGGTTTCTGTCGCAGCGATCGCAGTAGCAGCCGTCGCGATTTCTTGGTATCGACTAGACTTCTTCGAGCAAGTAGCCGCTGTTAGATCTGAAGGTTAGTTTTTTTTACCTTATTATGTATTATGTTATTACTGTTATTATTTTTATTAGTAGTAGTATCGCCGTGCTTATAGAATAAGCTGATATACGTATTTACGGCATATCTGTTTGTAAATTATTTAGGGGGGATATCATAATACTCGCTCATTCTAGGAGTGTTCTTTTACAACTGTCTAGATTCCCGGAATTTACAACGTTAGAACTCTCTATACGACAATAGGTTTGACAACGCCACATGCGTGGAACTAAGACGAAATTTAAGTAAGTTCCTTGTGGCGTTCGTGGAAATGAGATAGCAGATGTGGCTACTCCATCCCATCTAACTCCGGCGTCATTGAGAAGCCTATTAAACTACAACAGGGGGGGGTACAGTTTATAACGATGCTTAAGGAAATGTTTTACTATTCTTTTCAATCATATATCAAAATTTCAAAGCTTGTTAAAAGGTAAACAATATTATTGAAAATTCCAAACTGGTTTAAACATGGGGATATCACCCGTAAAGATTTCGGTCATAGTTGTACACCTAGTAATCTTGCCAGGTTAGGGATCATCGGCAGTGGAGTTTGTGAGGTGTAAAATAGTGAAGATTATATCGAACATCAGTGCCCCAAATATAAAAATAGAGATAGCTGACTGTCTGAACTTCTAATAACGAGCAATACGCTACCTGTAAAATTTGAAGAGCTTATTGTGGATCCTATCTCCTCGGATGCGCGTAAATTATATTATTTTATTAAGGCTAGTAATATAAGTTCATAGTCCGAAGAGACTAAAAGAAAAATCATGAAACATACCGCGTATCCAGTAATCTGGACTCTTCGATCCGCTCGTTCCGATTTTACGACGACAAGTAATGAAGTATGTACCGCGGTAAGCGGATAAATTGTTTTATAATTACCGCACTGTAAAACTCACTATTGTTTTCAAATAACAGTATTGCGAGCAAAATTCTTCTTCATCGATATTATTTATTTATTTACAACGACATTCACTTTCTAGTTATGAAATGGAAAGAAAATTTACTCGCAAACATACAAATATATTCTAAGGATAAACGTATCGTACACTACAACCCATCAAATAGAAATGTCAAAAATATCCTGGAAATGACTGAATTTCAAATGGAATCATGAGTTGGGACAAAGATTGAACGTAACTTGGAACAGAATTACTGAACATAGGAAAAAATTATGAAGTGTTAGAGAAATCGTCACATTTTATTTGTTTAGGTGTATGTATGTATATAAACTTTTGAATTAGAATATCCGATGAAAAGTATTAATACAATATCATCGTGCAGAGATAATGTAGATGTAAATGAAGCATCAAACTTCATGTTCGTGAAAAAATGCACATCTGATGATACAATAAATAAAATACTCTGTAGAAGGAATATAAAAGCTAAAGGATTAAACAACGATAATGATCGCGAGCAACACGGGAGAAAAACGTAAAGAGATACAACGAGATATAATTACAATAAAAAGCAGGCCGGAATGACACTAGAGATCTATATAGGAAAATTCATAATAGTACTGAAAATGTGAGTTAAAAAATTAAAGATGATAAATAACAACTACATACGAAGATACAACTGAGACGTCAAGAAAATATTGCACGGATCTATATACGGATCAATGATATGACGATGAGGTGATACGGAACTTCCAATATAAGCCGGATATTCTTTGAGAGGAAATAGATGATGTAATCAAAAAACTATACACTGGGAAAGCGATAGACATTGACATAAGAGATAAGTCATTAGACCAAAATTGCAAAAATTTTAATATACCATCATCTATGCCAACAAATATGAAGAACGTGCACATGGCCTGATGAATGGTCCACATCAATAATGATACCATACACAAGAAAGGCAGATGCATTGAAAATCTTAGTCACTACATATCGGACACGATGTTGAACGAATAAGAATAAGATGTATATGTATATACTTATTTGTGTTTGTGTGTGTATTTACTATTTTAATCTATCTTTGTACCTCTCTCTCTTCTCTCTCTCTCTCTCTCTCTCTCTCTCTATATATATATATATATATATATATATATATATATATATATATATATATATATATATAATATATATATATATATATAAAAATGCACACACACATATATGTATTATACTATTTAAAACCATATATAACTATAACTAATTTACGTATATATTTTCGTTACATAAATTTCCGGAGTTGAAACTAAAAATGTCGCTAGTGATAAATGCCGGAACAGGGCAACGTTTTCATGTTTGTTATTTTTTTTATAATCAATTTCCGATTTTTTCCTTCAAATAATTTCTTATAGATTATAAAATATTTCCGGATGATTAGGTACTTTAAATCGAAACGATACCCGAGATACAAAATTTTAATTATATTTATAAAAAGCCAATTTCCAAGCTTATAAGATTGAAAAAAAAAAGGTTAATGCGATTCAGCTGAAATTTTTAACTTATATTTAGTTATCAAAATCGTAATAATTTTTTATCGGCGTATTCTCTGGATCGGGATCCAAAATTTCAAAAACCTTTATTTCCGAACCGGACAGTTTTCAATGTTGTTTCTCTGGCATTTCATAACCAGCTTACAACTCAAAGACACATTAATTACCGAAATTCACGTAGTAACATACTTATGAGTTTCCGGCCATATCGGGGTGCCTGTTAATGGGAGGGTAGACGTGACCACACGGGCGGCAATCTAATACCATGTGGGCCTAGATGTCACCCAGCTGCTGTCAATGAAAAGGCGATTCCGATAATTGTCAAAACAGACAAGAAGGGTACGCTGGAATTCTTAACAAAATTTTTTTTACATTAATAAAATCACCATGATGACCACTGGAAGTTGTATCTAGCCACGACGTTACAATAATCAACCGTTTGAGATTTGGTCACATTTCCCGTGCTCGTGATACGTCTACTACCTTCATCTCCAACAATCTTTCCGTTCTGTTTCCAACAATGTTATCCCCCAGTCCATCATATATAACCTCTGTAGTTACACATGGCTCATAGCAAAATAAAAATATATATATATATATAAATAAAGAATTACACGTATGTGCAAAATTTCATTCAAGTCGTTGAGCTTTCTATGATTATATGTGCGTGGATATAAATTATAAACTATATCCACACACGCATACATTCATATACATTATATATATATATATATATTGACAGATGTATGTACGTACAGATTATTCTATTATTCAGGTCGTTCTAAATAATCGTATTAAAATTATCATCACTTTACACAGATAATTTAATAAATACAACGGTAATAAATAAGACGATAGTAATCGTGTTATACAGAAGTTATATTATAATAATAAAATAATATATATTTCAACGCCTAAACATAATAAGTCCACAATATTCATTTGTATAACCGAAATTTTCAACACATATAATATATATATATATATATATATGTGTGTGTGTGTCAAATTCGACTATTATTGCATTGTTGTTGTATGGCATAAAAGCGTGTTTGGTTTATTATCCCGCCATGCAAGTCGGATCGCATGTGGGTATTGTCCGATCTATCCCCCGTGATAGCGGACATTTACATCTGCCCCAGGCTGGCGTTATTATGATGGTGATAATAATAATCGCGAAATACTTTCTCTATCAAAATTTACCGAAGCGAACGTGCAAATCTTCTTAAACAGTCGCCGTCTTTAAAGTTCCTTAATCTTTTACAGTCATTTGAGATGGGGGGGACGTTTAACACCATTAATCTTGCTTGTCGTCTTTCAGGGTGCGCGAGAAACGAATAACTAATGTATGTAAACAATCCGATTGCCTTATCGTTCCCTACACTTTTCTCCCCCCCCCCAAATACGTACTCACGTAAACACGTGCATAGGTATATACACTAGTTAAATATCGTTAAAGGGTCTTTATTCTTGCGCGCAGCAATCAAAAACAGACCAACTCCGGAATTTACCGCTACCGTGACCCATTAGCGCCTATCGCGTGTAAGACAATGAGATGTTACCCTTTATAACGTTAACATCGCACCAACACCACTATCACCGGATCTGTTTTCGAACGGAATTCCGTTTTACGTTATTCGAGAGAACACTGGCGTTTTATTATAATAAACTTGCGGAAAGTTTTTATAACGAATTATATAATTTTTTGTTTTTTGTCGATCCCTACACGGTGTCGAATAAACTAACACCCGATCCGATCTGACTAGACGGTCAAACCGACCAAATATGGATTGTAAAAGTAGCCGTTAATATTGCTGAGTTCTTTTTAGAGCTAATAAAATTTCTTACTCCCTAAGAGAAACGGATTTAAATGAATTCGGGCCCTTTTTTATTCCGTTTATATTGTAAGGAATTTTGATTTTTTTTTTTTTAAATAGCGCAGTTGGTAAAACCGCTACAACGAAAACCCCATTTAGTGTAGATACGACAGATTCATTTTTATCTTATTTCGGTTATCACGGCATCATATAACGAGAAGAAGCGCGCGTGTTGCGCGAAACGTTAAAATCGATCACGAGAGTGCAAAGAGTCGAAATGAATTCAAAGTTACGCGATTTTAAGAGCCGCGTTTACAAAACACACCTACAGGATCTGGAAGACCTTAAAACTCGGATTTCTGAAGAAGAAATTTTAAAAATTCAGCAACCTATGCTCAAAAAAATCTTCGAAATTATTATAAAAAGACTGAATGTATATATTGTTGCAAATGGTCAATCTGAACGATATTGTTTCCCGCAAATGATTGTAAGCTAATCTCTCGTTTTCATATTTTCAAATAAAATTACATTCAAAAATTTTGGTCCGTAGATTTTGAGTTATTCGAAAAACAGCAAAACCATCCGTTTCAGCCTACACATAAATCGATATTATTTTTTTTTTTAAAAAGTCGTTGACAAAGCAAATTTAGTACGCAAGAAGCTGTGATTAGTAAAATCAATTAGAAGATGATGCACTGTGATGATATTGTAGCCGGGCGGGAAAAACGCGTAGGAAGTTGACGCCGAAACGGCTAACCTGTATGACAAAGTTTAAGACGACGTAAAACTATTTCAGCTTTCCGCGATAAGTCGAAAGGAATAATGAAACGCGCGGTGTCTAATTTTATCGATCTTAATTTATTAGTAATTGGCATATGAGCCCAGAGAGACTGTCACTTATGATTTAATTGATGGGATATTAATTTTAAAGCATCTGCACGCGGAATGGCGAAATTTGGATGAGGAAGCGTGGTTTTGGAAGCCTAGGTTGCCATATCTGCAAAATGTTAGTGGCCAGAAACCCAAACCGTTATCGGTCGATGTATTGGTTCCCTTGACCATAATAACTTGATGATCATCTTAGCTATCGGATGTTGATGAAAGGAATGATAATTAAAGATTTTTTTTTTTTTTTTTTTTTTTCTCTATTCTACAACTAGCTCATTTTTAGAAGCTATCTAGTAGATCTCTGTTTGAGTGTGAATCTCTACAATGTAGAGAAAGAGGATAAGAGGAAACATGAAAGAAATACGGCCATCCAGTGATGGACAATTTTTTGCTGCTTATAAAATTAAATCACGCGGTTAAATCGAAGACTTTTCTTCTCTGTAGCCGTCTGAGTTCTTCGGAGTTATCCATCAATGCGATTGCCAACGGATTATTGTGATTTTCCAGTCTATGAAGGTACTTCGTCGCCTCATCCGTTATTATTTCTGAGACATACCTCACGTCGAGATCGGTATGTAACGTTTTGTTCGAAATGAACCAAGAAGCATTCGTTATTGTACGCAATACTTTGTTTTGAAAGCGTTGTACGATACGTATGTTGCTTTCTTTTGAGCATCCCCATAGCGGTGCTCCATACCGCCAAATAGGCTTTAACAGCATATTATAAAGGAGAATTTTATTCTCTAACGTCAATTCTGATTGTCTTCCTAGTAGCCAGTACATGTTGCGGAATTTGATGTCCAAGTATTTTCGTTTCATCGTTATGTGGTGTTTCCAAGTTAATTTCTTGTCCATATGTATACCGAGATAACATACTGTATCTTTTTGCGGTACTTCGTTGTTATCGATATAAATTTTTGGTGCGAAAGTTATACGGCGATTTGTGAAGATTATCTGCGTCGATTTCGACGTGTTTACTTTCAGGTGCCACTTATCAAACCACGATTTCACCTCTTCAATCGCATGCTGCACGTTCGTACTACACTCTTGTAAATCATTATCAGAGCAGACCAGAGCAGTATCATCTGCGAATGTAGCGATATCGACATTGTTGACCTGTGGTATATCCGATGTAAATATAACATATAATAACGGTCCTATTACGCTTCCTTGCGGCACGCCAGCACTTATTTCACGTATTGTTGACAAAAATTCGCCGCTTTTAACACGAAATGTTCGATGCTGTAAATACGATTCCAATAAAGTACAATACTGAATAGGTAATATCTTATTTAATTTATGAATCAACCCTCTATGCCACACAGTGTCGAAGGCTTTTTCTACATCGAGAAATACGGCAGTACAGACTTCTTGTTTTTCTAAACTGTCTTCAATTTTACGAACGATACGATGTACCTGTTCGTATGCTTCTGCCTAAAACCAAACTGATGTTGTGGAACTGTTTTTTCAACTATTTCCAACAATCTTTTGTGTAGTAACTTTTCGAATATTTTTGACAAAACAGGCAATAGCGATATAGGTCTGTAAGATTCTGTTTTTTCCGGTGGTTTACCTGGTTTAAGTACCATAATAATTTGAGCAAGTTTCCACTGTGATGGGAAGTATGATAACCTCAGCATTGCGTTATATACATATGTCAATAATACTACTGCTTTTCGAGGTAATTGTTTTACTATTTTGGATGTAATTTGATCATATCCGGGAGCCTTTCTCGGATTTAAAGTCTTTATTACTGCTTTGACTTCTCCCGGAGACATATATTTAATAGGTGACAAGTTCATTCTTTTCTCTGACCGATAAGTTGGATTATTATTATCATTTATAATATATGGATGGAATACCTTCTCCAAGTGATCTGCAAATTCTTCAGCTTTCTCTTCGTATTTTCTAGCCCATTCTCCGTTTGTTTTGAGTATCGGAGATTCGCTTAGCATAGGCCGTTTCATTTGCTTTGTAGCCTTCCATAAGCTATACTCGTTGTTTTGTAAAGGCGACAGCCGTTTAACGTAATCCCTAAAGGTTTCATTTCTTAACTGTTGCAGCATGATTTTTATTCGTTTAGTAGCACGATTTAGCTTATTTTTCGTTTGCGGATCTCTGTTTTTTTGCCATATTTGCCTTAATTTCCGTTTATTTTTGACAGCTTCTCTTATTGGGATAATTTTGAACACGATGATGTGGTTTAATTTCCACCGTTGATGCCCGTGCTGCTGAGTAAATGTTGGTAACGATATATTCGATAGCATTTTCTATATCCAGTGGCGATTTTAACGGAATCTTCAACGTTAAATTTTCTTCTAATTCGTTTGAAAATTGAGACCAATTTGTGTACTTATTTGTAAGCATCGTTGTCTTTTTCTTCATTATTATATTAGCGCTAATAGTCAAGGTTACAGAAGTGTGATCTGAGGCTAACGACAATTCGTCATCTATTGCGATATAATTTGAAGAAATTCCTCTGACAATAAAAAAGTCCAAAAGGTCCGGAGTTTTCCTTCTATCACTGGGCCAATATGTCGGTCTTCCGGTTGATATAACGTCACATTTACAAATTGTAATTGCGTTCATTAATTCTCGTCCCCTGGGAACGGTTAACCGTGAACCCCAGAATGTATTTTTGGAGTTATAGTCACCTCCTATTATATATCTATTTCCTAATGTTTTAAAGAATTTTATAAATTCTGCACTCTTAATTTTATGTTTAGGAGGACAATACACTGCGGATATTGATACGTCTTCGTTGTTATCAGTCACCATTACTGACGATGCCTGTAGATGTTCCGATTGATATTTATTTAGTTCATAGTGGTTTATATTATCTTTAATTATTACAGCTGCACCGCCGTGTGCTCTGTTGTCTGGATGCACTGTGTAATGGACAATGTAGTTAGGAATCTTAACGTAATTCTTATTTGTGAGATGTGTCTCTGACACTAACATTATGTCGATTTTCTCATTGTGCAGGAACATTTCTATTTCTCGTATACGTCTTAATAATCCATTAGCATTGAACAAAACTATTCTGAAGTCTTTCATTTTTGAGCCAGTGTAGAAACAATTGTATGTAATATGTTTGTTATCATATCATTTTGTTGCTTCATCATTTCCATCATCATATTTTTTATTTCATTCAACATACATGATATCATATTTTCAACGTCACCCATGTTACATCCGTTTGTTTGCTCTCTTTCCACATTTCTGTTTCTCTGTGTAACTGCCATTTGTGCAAAGGATACACCTCTATTTACTTGATTAGGTGTTACATTTACTTGTGGTGTAGTGATAGTTTGAGTACTCACAGGTGGATAATTTTGATTATTTATAGTTGGAGGCGTCATATTAGTGTTAGATGACGTTACAAACGGAAGGTTAATTCTTTTTTGTTGTCTACCTTCTCCATATCGCTTGCTTACAAGATCTTGATATATTTCACAACCTTTGTAATTAGCTGGATGTGGTCCATTGCAATGTACACAAACAGCTGGTGTACTTGTTCCTTTGGTACAATTTTTTGAATCATGGTTGCCAGCGCATTTGACACAAACAAAATCACAATTACAATAAGTCTTTGTATGGCCATATCGTTGGCATCTAGTACATTGGGATATAATGTTCTTTTTATATGGAGCCTCTATTTTTACTCGCATATTCAATAAATAGTTCAATTTATAAATTTCCTTGTTATTCTCATTTGGCTCGAGCTCAACGAAAAAGATAGGTAGGGGTTCTTTAGTTACCCTATGTTTAATATTAATTATATGCCTAACCTTATGACCTACAGATAGCAGGGCAAGTTTAATGTCATCCGGATTTATAGTATTATGTAAATTTCGTATGACAACTTTAAAACCTTTTTCATTTGGAACTTGAAATGTGTGGTGTTTAATATTTACGTCATTGAAATAGCGAATTAATTTTCTATATTCGTCTATTTCGGTGACTTTAACTTCTATTCTTTGATCACTCATCGATCGGCATTTAATTTGTTTTGATTGTACGTGTTTTGTTAGATCCACGAACATTTTACGAAAGTCCGTTACTCCGTACACTGTGATAGGCGGAACTTTAGGTTTTTTATTTTCTTCTTTCCGTTTATTATCCACACTGTTACAATCATCATCGTCATCAGTACAGTTAGCTTCGTTATCATTGTAATCATGATGGTCGTCGTCATCATTCTTATCTTGTAGATAAGAGAATCGATTTCTCGTTCTTATCGCGGCGGATGCTGCTGCTGCTGCCGGGGAAAAACGTTTCTTCTTAACTACGTTGTCGCCGCTAAATTCGGCCGATGTGCCGCTGCTGCTGCAACCGCTTTTATTCACATTTCTTCGTAACCTTTTCTTAGGTTTAACATTTTGCCACTCCGTTTGCGTAGATGACTTATTCGTGTACTCGTCTATATTATCACCAATTGTAATGTCACCACTACTACTGGCATCTGGCTGAAGTAAGTTATTGCTTACATCGACGATGTTTTCGCTTGTGTTGCTGCCTTCCGCTGTATGTTTCTTTACAGCGGCTAGAGACTTGTTAACTGTTGCTGTTTGCGTAGTTGTTTTTAAAGAAGTGTGTGTGCCGCTTGTAAGCAGCTCGTTCACTATACGAGTCCGTGGGGTAGACATACCCCGGAAGGGGGAACGGACAATTATTCGTTAATAATAACAATATCTAACTATTTTCACCGACGATATTAATAACAATAATAACGTCAATAACAATAATAAGAAACGATTGTTTGTTTGTGAATAACGCGATACAATTATAGATTTATATAGATATATTAAATTAATATATAATATAATATGAGAAGATAAATAGATAATGAAAGTGGTTCGATCTCACCGGTAATCTGAATTATACGAACAATACGATTATCGATTTACGGAAATCATACGATATATAAACGCAGAACGCTACGAACTACACTCGCGACTCGCATCATTAACTTTAAAGATAGCCAGATTTCCGAGGATGGGTCAGTTAGTATCGCAGACTGGACGCAATCTCTGGTTGGATTTCCAATTATGCATCAAATAACGAGGAAAATAAACATAAAGCTCGGCAGTAAGAATATAATAATTATATGGTAAGAAATCAACGATGTCGTTGTCCGCAGATACTGCACATCCTACATTGTTTGAAAATCTAGAGTCGTCAGTCGTTTTCGTATTTCTGAAGTGTAGAATTGATGGGCTGAAGAAAGGTTAGGTTAAAACCAGTGTTATAGTCCCCTATTATTAAAACGTTACTACTAAATGAAGCAAACTTTTTTTTAATAATATAAATACTTTGTCCATATCTCGTTTAACATTAGGTGATAAGTACATCCCGATATGTGTTTGTGTGTGTGAATAAAAGTGAACTTGTGTGAGATAATGAAATAAAACACAAGTTTAAATTCCAATATAAATTATGATATATTGCAATGCACATGTTATGTATGTATTCGCGTGTGTGTCTTGCGTGTAACGGGATTTAATTCTTAATTTCAATTTTTAAAAAAATTCTTCGGGTTGTATCTACCGTTTACGATTACCGGCGTTCGTGTGTTACTCATTAGTCGAAATATTTCCGACGTGGAAGTTTCGAAATTATTTTAGCCAACACGATAATTTCAAATTGTCGCAATTACTTCGTCATTAACTAGTTCGTTACCTTAACTGCACGCGATAGTACCAACTAACAACTCCGTCAGTATCGTTATTTCTTATATTCTATATTAGCGTTTGCTTATTTTCGGCAACTACTCGCTGAAACAGTTTAAATTGAAAATTATTACCGGCGAAAGTCTAATAAATGAAAAAAAAGGAAAGACCATTCGTCGGAGTTTTGAACGCCTACACAATACGTTGAAAATTGTTAGCGATTACAACGTGAGCCTTTGAAATTTTTTTATAAATAATTCTAAAGGTTGCTAATTAAGTTCGAAAAACACCGAGTATATTCGATATTTCATACGAAGCATGTCATTCTGCAAAATGTACAAAATATCGTCCGTTTAATTACATTATCGACGCGTTGTACATTTACGAG
The DNA here is from genome assembly GCA_032883995.1 of Coronaproctus castanopsis. NCBI lineage: Eukaryota > Metazoa > Arthropoda > Insecta > Hemiptera > Monophlebidae > Coronaproctus > Coronaproctus castanopsis. The sequence goes on from CM065052.1 coordinate 49,672,317, forward strand.
GTTTCAAAATTGTTCGTTTTAGATAAAAAAAAAAAAACGTAAATTTTATGTGTACATACGTACGCACAATATACATATATATATCTTCTTCTTCTTCCTTTGAAACCTCGGAAGGGTGTAGTGATATCATGAGACCACTGCGTCTCCAATCCGATCTGTCTTGAGCAGCCAGCAATGTTCCACGTAGGCTTAATCCAGTTAGTGATTTCAGCTGGTCAACCCAACACATCTGCATATATATATATATATATATATTATATGGCATCCAACACCACCTAACAGAATTCTCATAGAGAATAAACCTATTAATTGGAATAAAAATTTTAATCGGCACTTATCTTATATTAATATTAAAGCGATAATAAAGCAATTTCCGCCATCTATCCCATCTTTAACCGAAAATCCTTCCTGAATTCTCATAATAAAATGATTCTTTATAAAACTCTTATACGCCCGGTAATAACTTACGCGTGCCCAGTATGGTGTTCTATCTCAAATTCTGCATATAAACAACTCCAATACAAAACAGGTGCCTCCGATGCATATTAAATAAGTCAAAATATGAAAGAATCTCATTTATGCATGAAACTACTAATCTAGCCTATCTTAAGGATTACATATTAAACTTATCTGCTAAATTCTTCACTCGGTGTTCATCACACACTAATCCGCACATTAGGCCTATGTATACGATTCCAGGCGACTAAAAACTATGTATACGAAATATAAGACGTCTAAAACACAACCTATTATAAATTACAAATTAATTTTACTAACTATATAGTTTTAATTTATCTCTATATTAGAATCGGAGTTACCTTAATCATCGTATATATAGTAAATTATAATTAAATTACTTTAAGTACACTAACAGGTTTTATTGGTATATTTTATAACGAGATGGCATATTATTATAGCAGTTGATGTTAGTAAGGTGTTTTGTTTTCCTTCTACCGGTACACAGTAATCATTACTGGATTATTTTATAAATTTTTACTATGAAAATATACACCCGTTGTTTTGTTATTGTTGTTGTTGTATATATTATATGTACAATATTCTTCTTCTTAATCGTTTACCCCGAAGGGACGTCGTGATCATATGCTTCTCTGTCGTGTGCCCGTCGTAAGCACTAATGTAGTGCTACTACGATCTCCAGGTTCTTAATATATTCGCTGGGGTGGGTCGGTTCAACGGTCTGTTTCCTTGCATATAGTCATATATTGCACTGTGACGCAATGATCTGCATTATTTAATACGAATTGACGACCCTTACCCATGGCTGTAGTTTGTGAGTTTTACTTTTGCTTTTCGATCAGTCTCCAATTGAGGAGCCACAAACAAAAAAAGTTAGATATTATAATATTAGATACATATAGTTCGTGTATAACTAAATACGTACGTTTATACATACTATATATCTATATATCTATCTATATCTATCTATCTATCTATCTATCTATCTATATATATATATATATATATATATATATATATATATATATATATATATATATATATATATATATATATATATACATATATATATATATAGATAGATAGATAGATAGATATAGACTAATATATTTATAAGACTGTACAGAGTATAAGCTTTTACACAAGTAGTGATAATAATAATAAATATAGTATACATAATGATAATGTAGTCTATTCTTAGTACGTGAAAACCTCGAGGATTTCTTGCTGAAGGACATTTGGTGCTTTATAAAGTAATCTAATCACGTATTATTTCCTTTCCAAAGGAATATACTTTACTGTGTTGTTTTTCTTATGTTCTTTTACTCCGTATTCTATCTTCCAGACGGTGTATTTACAAACGTAAGAAAGAAAAAGAACAAATTCTACATTTTCCTTTTGCATACGATATTAACGCGGTGTTTACTATTCTTCTTTAAAAGATAGAAGGAGATAGAGAATGTAATCTTAGACTAAAGGAAAAACAGTAGCGTGGTTGACGAGGAGGTTAATGTTAAAGCAAAAAAACTCAAATATGAGTTGAAAAGAAAAACATTCGTGCAAAGTGAAATATGAACAATCTTTTCACTTCGTTATATTTATTTATACGTGTTCAAATTTTTTATATTTTAATATAAATGTATCAATTGATATATATATATATATATATATATATATAATATATTACGATAAACCTTTGTCTATCCACTTCTGGATAAAGGCTTTGCCCAAAAGTTTTCCACCCACTTCAGTTCTGCGTTTTCCTCAACTAATTTTTCCCAGCTAACCTTCATATATCATTGTTCGACCACTTCACTGACCTTCCTTGTTTCCTTTTTCTGTCCATCGGCCACTACCATAAGATTCACTTTGACCGTCTGTTATCTTCTCTTCGAACCACGTGGCCAGTCCAATTCCATTTTTTTTTATAGCCATCCGGTTCACCGCATCATCCGACCGTGTTTGTTCACGTATCCATGTATTTTTCTTATTATGATCCTGATCATCTTATATCCGGCATCATTCTCTCACGTGCCGCCCGAACTTATCTTGCCCATTTAAATTTGTTTTTCTATATGGTCATGCTTCCGAACCGTATATAAGAATCGTAAATACACATTGGTTATAAAGTTAACGTTTCAGGTTAGTCGGTTATTATTGCGCAATACTACGCGTAATTTTCCAAGCTCAACCCGCGATCTTGCCACTTCTGTTTACATTATCGTGTCTTTATCTGGTGTGTCTTTTATAACCTAGGTAAATTGCTCTATGTGTTCCGATTTTATTGCTATTTGTACACTTTTCCTGTGTTCGTCATTATTTTTGTTTTATGTAAATTTATTTTCAGTCCTATTTTGTTCGAGTATATGTTTAAAACTGTTATCATAATAATCTGTAGCTCTTCTGCACTTCTGTTCACTAGAACTATAGCAACCGCGAATCTCAGGTGATTCAAGTATTCACCGTCTATTCTAATACAACTAAAGCTTTTAAACACGGTGTCCAAAGCGCAGATAAATAATTTCGCTGAAATGACGTCTCCTTGTCTTACACTTTTTTTTTTTTTTTTTTGGAAGGGGTATTTTTTCGTTTTATTTCATAAATTTAACTGTAGCCGTACATGTTCTTTATAATTTGTATGTACATGTCATTAATGCCAATTAGGTTTAATGAATTCAGTACTGGCCCGACTTCCACTGTGTCGAACGCCTTTTAATAGTCTATAAATGCCATGTGTAAATCTTTGTTGTGTTCTCCACATTCAGTATCAGCGTTGTATTTGTCAGCAGATGGTCGTTCGTATGGAATCCTGGCGAATATGATTAAATATAGTGGAGACACGATGATCATTGCAATTTGTCAACTTTTCAATCGGTGTTTGCAAAAAGTTAAGATATCAACTATACGGATGGAAGCAGACCGTAGTCCTTATACATAAAACGGAAGATATGCGCAATGTGAGCAATTATAGACCGATTAGTTTACTGTCATAAATGTATAAAAACGAATAGAATAACACAACAAATTCATTTCAATCAACCGAAAGAACAGGCTGGCTTCTGATCAGATATTATAATTTTTCCGGATCACGTAAAAATCCTAAGAAAACTGGATTTGATTAATGATGAACAAAATGAAGATTGCCTAAGGCGTTAATGAATTACAAGTAGTCGACTATATATTTAGGTTCATTCGTATTAAACGATTATTTCGCGAACATGAAATTAAAATAAATAATGCAAATATCCTGGACGGCTAAAATTACTAATCTAGAAGTTTTACAGAACATAGATAACAAATTCAGAGGTGATACAATTACGTAAGCTACGCTATTTCGGACACATTACCAGACAAACCACTGACCAATTAGAAAAACTGATATTGAAATCCGAGACATCAAATAAAGAAAGACCGCAGGATATCTTCACACCAAACACTGGGGATTTTCCTAAAGAATGGCATTTTGATTTTTGCTAAATTTGCGGGTAAAATAATCATAAAACCGTTACATATCTCGAGCTCTAAAATTCTGGTGTACCAAAGTAGATGAAAACAAACGAAAATATGCTAATGTTAACGTGAGAAATGATTTTGCAACAGGATGAATGGAACTATTTAGACAATTTCGGTGGAAACACTCAAATATTAAAACGAAGGGATACGAAATTACAACCTGTGAAGTTGAACGTAAACAAAAGGTATTCAGAAAGTAAACTAATGAGTTAGGTAATGAGATAAAAAATTTTATAAATTTTTCAATTCATCTTGTACGTAAAAATACAATGCTCTAGTCACGACGTTATATGACGATGAGGATAAATTAAAATTGAAACTTCTAATGTCAGTAAAATATCCGTTAATATCAAAATATGTACGTTAAAAATGACTGTGTCCAGAGGACATTGCGACTGTAACGGGGTGAACTTATCGAATCCGAACGTAAAAACATAAAAATCAGTTAATTTTATCTTTGTAGAACAGTTGACACGTTGGATCTCTTATCGAAGCGATTTAATCACTCACGCGAGCATGCGTTTACATTCTCATATTGAACCATTCGGAAGTCGTAGATCAATAAAATTTTGACGAAAAATTATAAATTTTATACAGCGCTTATTATACAATACCGCTTCTTTAGTGAACGGCGGACAATTTTCGAACACAAAAATATTTCTAAAAATTCAATTATTTCACGTCAACCGGAAAATAAACGGTAAAATTTCACGTACCGTATAGCGGACATTGTGACTGGAAAGGTTGACACGATCGACGTTCGTTATAAATATCTATCGAAATTATTCTCCCTTTTTTTTTTAAATTAATTTTTCTTCGAAATCGACTCATTAAAATATATATATATATATTCAAAGTAATCCACGCATTTCGGTCCATTCGAGATCGGATATGTTTTACTCTTCTTCTTCTTCCAATGCATATCCGTTAACGGATGTTCGCGAACAAATTAGCTATTATAGTTTTGTCCACTGCTATTCCGAACAGTTCTGTGGATGTTGCTCAAAACCGGTGTTCTTAAATTCTTCAGCCAAAATATTCTTCTTCGTCCCATTATCTTGCCTCGAAGAATTCTCTGCAGTAATTCGTGTCTCCTTTTTAATTTTTATTAAATTCGAATAAATCTTTATCGAAATTTTGATCAGTAAGTCAGAAATCGAGTTCAATCGTTCCTTCGTTTCTACGAATAATAGACGAACTTATAAAAATACGTCAAACTGTCTGAAACGTATTTCCGCGACTTATAATAAATGGACGGAGCCAGATTTAAAAGTTTTTATTAATAAAGGTACTTAGGACATATTAATTTTAACGAATTTCGCGCCATCTGGCGGCCGTCAAGGAGAAACAATTGTCATCGTCGCGCTTCTCAGGGTTCGTTAGGAAAGTGCAAAAGTTGCAAAACTTACGTTTACGTGATTTATCGTCTGGCAAAAATACGACAGTTAAATTTCGCCGAAAGGAAATCGCCGTACGCCGTTTATTATGTAGACACGGTTGTTGACGGTTTTGTAATAGTAGATAGTCAGAAGTAGTGGTTAAATAAAGTAAACTAATAAAGTTCTTAAAATTCAAGTCGTCTCGGCAATTCGTACCATTCCGACTTTCCACTATTCGACAATTTTCGATTAGGATATATATATATATATATATATATATATATATATATATATATATATATATATATATATACATATAAAAAACGATATGGCCCGAGGGAGATTATCACACTGTTTAAAAAGTTTTATGTTCGCAGCAATGATAACGATAACGATAATCATTGTAAGGTGTAATATTGATAACGACGAGGTGCATATTGCGTTTCCTAAACGGTAATGATATATATATATATGTATGTGTGTATGTGTGTGTGTACATATATAGATGCATGTGATGTATATTGGATCGCTAACTGAAACTATATAGAATGTGTATTCGAATATGTATCGCACACAAGTACAAAAGCCGCATACGTATGTATAATGGATAAGTATGTATACACTCGTATAGTACAAATAATAACAGGCAGTGGAATCGTGGATAATCAATTTCTAAAATGGGAACGTAAAATATCTGCAATAGAAAATTATCGCTACCCCGGCTAAAAGTTACAAGATTCCAGCGGTGAAACTTTAACGATAAAACAAAACCTAAATATTAATCCGCGATACTTAAATTTCCCCCAGATATGTTACGCTATCACCATTATTACCCCCGCCCTTTTTCTATTCCAATTACCGATCATAATATATACAATATTATTTTTTAACTATGTAGTAAAAAGGATTTACTCATTCTTATTACAAATTTTCTATCGACTTATTAAATAATTGAAAAAATCGTAACATCGATAATTTCTTACGGCTCTCTAAATACCAACGAAAGTCATGGAAAAACCCAGATAACGTTAAAGTACCACATTCTTCTAATTTGTGCTCGCCAATAACTAATCCACTTCAAAAATCTATCGGCACGCTTAAAAGTAAATCATCGTTTCGTAAGATGCTACATCGGTTAATAAATCGAATTGACCCCACCCTTTTACGTTCCCGTCAATTGGAAAATAATCGAAATCGTGGGCTTGACAAAATCCCGAAAAAATCTTACCAGCGTTAGGAAAACATTCGTCCCATCAGTTTATTTATGTAAATAGGTTGATGCTATACTAAATTCGCCTTAATCAACACACGTACTTATAATATGATATGTCGGTCGTTATTGCGTTCATTTTTGTTCATGTATTTAAAGCTGTTTATAATGTTTAATTTTAATCTTTTTTTTTTTTTTTTAAATTTTGACGGAATTTTATATTATAAATGTTAATAAAAAAGCTGCGATACGCGGCTGTAGAGTATTAATTTTTATTCAATCCATTTGAAAAATGTAGAAAGTAGTGATTTTTTATTTAAATAAAATAAAATAAACAAAAAAAAAAGAGTAATTAAAATCAGTATTGTTTTTTTCTTTATGAAAAGTTACAAAGCTTAATAGGCTGTTGGGCTATTTGTTTTATTAATACTGTTTTTCATTTTGCTGATTTTTCTGAATTATTGTAATAATAAATTAATATTTTTTCATGTTATACTTTTTATATTTTTAAATATTCACTTGATAATGGCCTAATAGCCGAAAAGCTGTGTAAATTTTTCATAAAGAAAGAAAACCCGTTTTTCTTTAGTGATTTTAACTAGGGGCTACCTATCGGCGGTATGAATATTTAGAGGATGATTACGAACAAAACCAAAAAAGGTTTGCCAAAATCCGACCAATATCTGCAGAGTTATCCATAAATATCCATATCTATGCCTACTTTATCTGCGAAGTTGTTTATTTTTTTTTTTTACGCGTAATTACTCGTATTATTAATAATGGAACAACATATCAAATATCTGAAAAATCTGGAAACTCAAGAATGCGGGAAAAAAAAATAAAAATTAAATGCAATTGACAAATTAATGACGTTTCAGAACCTAGTCATACTGGATATGAACTGCTTAATTTCATGGCAAATTGTGCAAATAGAGTAAAGAGAACTGTGGACTCTTCTTCAGCTAATATAAAAAATGGTTCGAAGTTACGAATAAATCATATATTATCGAATATGGTTATTATTATTTAAGTAAAATGAGAACTAATCAAACAGATAAATAACTCGAGTTATCGAATAAGAAAATGGATAAATTACTGAAAATTAATAGTAAAGATAAAAAAGGTGATAATGATGATTTTATTAGGAAAAAGAAATTCCGATAAAAAAATTTATGAAATTTCAGTTGATCTAATTAAAGATAACATTGAAATAAGTTATTCCAAGATTGTAAAAAATGATACCATAATCGTTGATAACTCCCTACGCAGCAATACATGACTCATCTGACGAATCAAGTTGATAAAGAGCAGGAATTTATGTCTAATTCACATCGGCTCTTGCAACCGACAATCATCATCCACTATTTACCTGAGATGTATTCTCTTGAAGACATTAAAAAATATTTTCTCAATCATTATTCTTATAACGTTCAATTTATTAAAAGATACTCTTATAATAACAAACCTAATTTTAGCAAGTTTGTATTAAGATTATTAATAATATAATAGGTTGGTATGTATATCCGAGTGTATGAGTATTTCTCTATTATGAAATGTAGGAAATACCGTTACTGAACCGTACTAATGTGTTTGATGGTAGACATTCTTATTGTACCTATAAAATATAGTGCAGGTCATAAAGATAACTGTAAATTAAATATAAGAATTATACAAGATTGTTAAAATTCAAATAATATACTGAAGAGGCATCGTCGGTCGTTATGGCTCGCAAACATGGACCTTCACAAAAATAAACATTAGAAGTATAATAAGAGCACAAGCAACGCAGGAAAAAATAATGTTAAATATAAGACGATCCGACCGGGAGCGAAATACCTGGATATGGAAGAAGACCGGAGTTCATAATGTGGTGGAGCAGATGGCCAAACTGAAGTGGAACTGGGCAGGGCACATAGCCAGAGGGCAGGATAATAGATGAACGAAACGAATGCTGGAATGGTGGCCAATTCATAAAAGAAGAAACATTGGCAGACTGCTAACTCGTTGGTACGACGATATAATTCAAGTAGCGGGAAAGAACTGGATCTAGAAAGCTCAGAACCGAAATGAATGGAAAAGATTGGGGAGAACCTACGACCGATATAGGATAACATATATATATATATATTTAGTCTATATTCCACCATCTGTTAACAAAATAGTTAAGTAATTATATTAAGGTTAATAAAGTCAAAAATATGTATTGCTCGGAGACTTTAACTCCAGGTAGAACAGTAATAACGGAATTTCGTTAAATAACTGTATTGTAAACATTGATTAATTCTTATAAAATAATTCCTACTTTTTCAAATTTTAACGTAGCAGTGTTATAAATCTAATTATTTCTAATTTTAATTGCGTAACTAGTTTAAAAGTTATGGATGATAACTCATTTTCCGATCATAAACATGATACGTTTAACTTAGGTATTAATAAATTTGTAAATCATCAGTTTTTTATAGACCTTAATAAGTATAAGAATTATCTTTATTCGTGTAAATTTACTTTACCCTCAATTAAGTGACGCCTGGTGGAATCTACAATTAGATGGATTGAAATATAAAGTTAATTATTATGAAAAAAAACACCACCGATCGCCCATTTATAGAGACATTATTTAACGGTAGATAAAAATCAGATTAAAAATATTTAAGCACAAATCGTGGGTTTATATTCTGATAACTCATTCGGTTTACAATATAAAATATTAGCTAACAAAAAGGTAATAGCGAATATCTTAACTCTTTTAGAGGGTACTTACACACAGTGACAATATGAATATTCTAAAAAGATAATTTTGTTTTTTAATAACTATAATTTTCATCGAGTTCCTGAATTAGACAATATCGATAAGAAATACTTAAAATTATCATTAATTACCGATGATCGAGTGCTCTGTACAAGAAAGGTGTAAATTATTTTTTCCAATAGCGCACTAATTACAGTTAGCAAAACGTTATTGGTCGATATGAGTCAGGACTATCTAGCGGCTTATTTGTTTTATGCACGAAGTCAATCTTACCCAACTTTAATAAATCAGGGAACTTTGCACAATTATTTAACGTAGTAGTTATTACATTAGGGGAAGTTTCGTGAAATATTTTTAGATATAAAAAAAAGGTTATATTTAAAGGATTATTAATATTATTTGTTAGCAACCGTTAAATCCATTTTTTTATCATCACGAAAAATATCTTATCGTTTAATTAAAAATACTGCGAAGAGTTTTAGTTACAAGAATTCTCAGCTAAGCGGGAATCCTTAAATTATAAACTAACCTCTAAATTTATTCCTGATTTAAATCTAAGATTCCGATGTAAATTTTTTTGCGCCTAATTTTTCAATAACACAAATGCTAACTTAGCGTAGTAAGTTTAATTCCTACATACGTAGATTTAAAATAAAACATACTAGTATTTGTCCCTTCTGTTATAAAGAGGACGACACGGTAGTATAGTCAGTATAAATTGTAATTATAGCTGCTACAATATTGCTGATAACCTGTTAGCTAGTAAAGAAAAATTGTCTACATTTTAAATAATTTTGCAACTATGTCGTCAATTCTATTCCATTTTTTTTTTTAATTTTAAAAGTTCCACCTTTATTTAATGTTTATTTTTAAGTTAGTAAGTAAAAACTCAAAAATCCCCCCCATGAAGAAATAAATAAAATTAAAAAAAAAAAAAAGAGGAGAAAAATAGTTTGGTTAGATTATTTGCTAATAAACGTTAATATTGTCAGATTGGAAACTTATAAGTTATCAGCTCAAGCCAAGTTTTGATCTTTGTTTTTTATAGCGCTATTACAGTATATTAATATCAATTATAGTTTGGTAACTATAAGTTTAATAATACTAAATCATTCGAACAGTAATAAGGTTATCGTCAATGAGCAATTTGATCTTAGATTCGGTCAATATACCGTGTACCGGATTGCGCGGATTGTGCAGACCACATTACTGATAATTTCAACCTTGAAAATCATACACGATTATTGTTGATTGATAATTTGATACGGCCCGGTAAAATGGAATTTTATTTAAAATGATTCAATTTAAATTCCCTCTGCCCTGATTATATTAATCGAATCGTGCTTAAGTAAAAGATCCATCTATTTTATCAACTCTTCCGTTAAAACCCTACTACGTTGGAATCTCTCAATGCACTTGGCCCGTACGTATTCTATATTGTTAAATGATTTACCTTCGTGTATGTTCAAACAGCTTTATACGCCGACGACTTCCCGCTATTTTGCGAGTCTTACGTACGTAATCGTTTACAGAAGACTACTGCTATCTTTTACAAAAATATTACAAACGCTCGAATCTACGATTTAATACACATCAAACTGAAGCTATATTATTGATATTGTTCTTAATGGCGCGTGTATTTCTTGATTGAACGAATTAAAATACTTAGAGGTTAATTTAGCCGAGAATAGCTTTGTGATTTTTCATTTCGTTGTTATATCGGCTATTTTTTTTTTACCATTATGTGTAATATTTTACGCTGAAATGCGAAAGAAATTATTCGAGTAATTAATTAATTTACAAATTTAATGGTTAATATTTTCCATGAGTTCGTAATTTATTTTTTCGATTTTCGAAACGTCAAATAAATTAGTTACCGACATCGATATCAAAAGAACGCTTGGGTACTTTTTGAAATTGAGTTCGAGACGATTGTTGCGAAATTAACGAATTAGCCGATTAATTAGTTTTAAATTCAACCGAAGAGACTGGGCTAACTTGAAAAATTAAAGATTAAAATTTGAATTAATCTTTCTAACTTAAGCGACTAATAAGCGACTGTGATGAAAGTCAATATCACCCGTGTTATCACAACCATCGATAAATCTCCGAACTATAATGGCTAGTTAAAACCTTACAATGGGTTTAGTCGACTTAGCGCCTCAGCATTAACCTTATGACATTTAGATCCTTAATTATGCTTCATCCGGAAATATCTGTCATTGAAGTACGAACGGGATAATAAATAAAACGAGTATTGAAGTAGGCGTCTCAGCCTAAAGTTTCATCGATTTAAAGCCGAAATAATAGCCGAGTGTGAAATTAATGAGTTGTTCGGTAATTGCGGTAAGCTTTGGAAATTAGTGATTTTTCCGAAACTTTCGATCACGTCCGTAATAAGCTCGGTAGGAGGACGTTTAGCAAGTGGATTTTCCTGGCTTACTGCGAACGATCGGGATTCGTACGAATTTTATACAGTTAAATATAAACGTAAGAATCCTGTTTTCAGCGGATGTTTTAATATTATCATCTTTATCAAGTCGTATCCGCGGCACCTTGTGTTCTATTAAATTATTTTTATAAAATGTTGACGGGGAACAGTGACATTTTTGACGGTACATCCAACTTCTGTTTTACCTCCGCGTGGAACTTGTTTAGATAAATATCAGTCGGGTACGATTTAAACATTTGTTTCATATACTGCTACTACTACCTAAAGGCTACAGACATTTTTCGTCATTCCGTAACCGGGACATTTCATCGCTATTACACGGACAGCAGCTACCTGCGGTCCCTTGAATTTTATAGCGGTTATCCAGTGACAGAACCAACTTCTGTCTTATTTCCTGGTGGAACTTGTTTAGATAGATATCAGCCGGGTACGATTTAAAAATTTGCTTCATAAATTACTACTACCTAAAGGCTACAGATATTATTCGTCATTCCGTAACCGGGACATTTCATCGTTATTATGCGGACAGTAGCTACCTGCGTTCTCTTGAATTTTTTACCGGTTATCCCTAATGAATGTAGAAAGACGAATTAAAAATGAACGATTTTGAAGGTACGGCGTATATGTATGGCCGGAATCTCCTCTTTTATTTTATTTTGTTCTTTTATTATTAACTTCATTTAATTTTGTCTTATATCTAGAATTGTTTCAGTACCTTTCTTTTATCATTACGCGCATTTTTTTCATACTTAAAATTCCGGAGCAGTTATATCTCGTACTCGACCAATTTTGTGCTGCGTCGTTAAAATATTCTGCATACTACTACATACGACGTCGTCCGCAAAACTTGCTAAATATCGGCAAAGATTACGAGTAAAACTTCGATAAAAATTTTATCCAGAACCTATATATATATATATATATATATATATATATATATATATATATATATATATATATATATATATATATAATATTTCTAGATATGTATAATATTATGAGGAATGTAGTGATTTTTTATTCAAATAAACGACAAAAATGAAGTTAAAATCACTAAAATTAACAAAAAAAAATTAGCGATTTTAACTTAATTTTTGTGGTTTATTTTTATGTATAATATATAAATATATTTCTATACCTAGTAGTTTGACCGTAATTTTGTGTTTGACTTTTTACAATAGTCAGCAAACGAACCAGTTTTCTTATTTGTTTTAGTATTAAATCCTCGTTTCTCGAGAGGAAAGAGTTTTCCCGGCACAACTTGAGACTTACGATCTAACGGAAACGGCCTTGCGCAAAAAATTAGACGGAAAAATAAACTAATCCCTATAACGATAATAATAATAGAGGACGAAGTATGTGAAAAAATAAAAATTCGCTCAGCCAGATCTCGTTCGCTGTTTCTGGAAAGTACTAAACCAGGAAAAACTGGAGGAAGAATTCACCGCATATAGTGTCGTTTATAGTATTGCGTACATTATGCATCCCTCGAGAAATAATGTAGATACCGGCAATTTAAGAACAAATTTCTTATTTTATTTTTTTTTTAAACTCTTAAAGAAAATTTTCCGGAGCAACGAAATTCGTCTACATATATATATATATATATATATATATATATATATATATATATATGTTAGTATGTAAATATATGAGTGCATTTGGACGTATATATATATATATATATATATATATATATATATATATATATATATAATACATACATTTACACACACACGCACATGTATATATATATATAAAGTTATCCCGAATGTATGGAGTCCATCGTTGTTGCTTACCTGAATAAATACCGCTTTAATATTTTTATTTTTATTACGTCGAAGAAAAAAATCCAATTTTACGCATCTCCCATACGACAACACTGATCTCCGTAAAAGGTATTTTTGTAATTATTTTCTCTCTCTCGCGTATATTATGTGAAAACATTATCATCATCATCGTCTGTATCTAAAAGTCATCGCCTTTTATTGAACCGTTATTTAACTTCACCATGTCAAGCATATCACCGCTGTGGACCTATCATCACCATATGACACTGTATGGCGGGATATCCTGATGTTAAAACTCTCGAAAATAGTAGCGTGTATCAAAATAACCCGTCTTATAAACAACATGCTGTAGGCGTTTCCGAGTCTATATTGGTGAACAGATGGCGACGTAAAAGTTATGGACGCCCTCAAGGATCTATATACTTGCACCCGTCCTCTTTAATATATATATGCATGATATCCCGGTGACAAACAGTAAAAGATTTCAGTATACATATTGCCATAGGAATTCAGGACGCATACGCTGCACAATGTGGAAACATTTTGGAATAGGATCTGAAGAAATTGAGCTTTATTTAAATTTAGACACAATCCAGTTAAAACATACTCGTGGATCACCCTGTTCTATCTAAATACACTACTAGCTAATGCTGAAATAACAGTAAACTTTGACGGAATACAACTAAAAAACACAAAATTCCCCAGATACCTTGGAATTACTTTAGACCGTTCACTCACTTACAGTAAACATATGAGTAATTTAGCACAGAAATTAAAAACTCGAAACAATTTGATACAAAAGCTAGTACATGACGGGGATCAACAACTAAGGTTTTACGGACATCGGCGCTGCCCACTCAGACGCAGAATATTGTTCTCCCATCTGGATAAACAGCTCACATACGCCAAAGATCGACACACAGTTAAATGTAACACTCGGGACAATTACCGGGGAACACTTAGGAGTACCTATTGCCTCGGTTACCCGTGTTGGCAAACATAGCACCAGTAGATATTCGACGTGAACAAGCCTTACTGCGGGATTATGCCAAAATACGGATTTACCAATGTATACAGAAATAGCTAACGCACCAAAACAACGTTTAAAATCCAGAAAGTATCGTGGAACAAGAATAACGTGAAAAAAATCGAACTCGGTCTTAATAAAAGATGGCAGAATCACTGGGACGCAGTTAAAAACAAAATTGATAAGGGGAATTTGGCGGGAAATCCAACAGAAGAGCCACCTGGAATGAATCTACAAAGACGTAACTGGTGAAATTTAAACAGATTTAGAACTGGACATATGGCAGGTGCGGATAGCGGAAAAACGCATCAAACCGTTCAGCACATTGTAGAATAGTGTTTAATATACTCTCGCCCGGGATTCAAAATGAAGGAATTGCCACAGCTTAGAAAACGAAGCTATAAGTTGGCTGAAAAATTTAAAAATGTATTCTATTAATTATTGATAATTTTATTCAATTACCGCATACATGTAATATTGTGACGCTAAACGATAAGAAAAAGACCGTGTCAAGTCCATTTATAGTGTTCATCACTTCCTCGTTAATTGTTCGACTTATTTGAATAGTTATTAAGTCGATATGTCGGTTTGGACGCAGTCCGTTTATTCTATCTGTCAGTCCCCATCAGACCGTATGATACGACCGAAGATTTTCTTCAACATATTCCGACGACAAGCAACCGTTCGTTTCTGTCGATGTTTAACTAGTTCTATTCTGCGGTCGCACGCCATTTCAAAAATATTCGTATGTTTTTGATCCGCCTTATTTGTAGTCTAATACTCGGCTATGTTGCAATAGGAAAAATCAACGTTCCCATTAAATTCTTTTTCGTATAGTCTTTCCTAGTTTTAGATATATACACATTAAATATATACCCCAACCCGGGGGGTACAATGTACATTTGGGAATCCAGAGCTCTAACCGGTACGGGGCGCGTTCACAGGTTGAGTGGATATCGGAATGACCAATAGATATACTGGCCAGGCGCGAGTCGTGAACCTAAAGCGGTTACTGGCGTAAAGTCTTTAACAGACGATTCCAGTAGTGACCGGCAAAGGGACACGAGGATGCAGCTGGACAGCTCAAAGACTACTAAAAATCTGCAAATATTCGACGACCGGTTTTACGGGGATGATGTTTCAGCGAACAGTATAATAGAAATGTATGGCCTAAACTAGTTTTTATAATGACAGCATTTCGATCTGAAGATGTCTCTACTAAAGATGTAGCGACTTGTAGATGAAAGTACGTCGTGAGATGAATAACTTTTACCTACACGAATAATTTGGTTTTTTTTTTAGATGGGCATTAGTGACTCCACCCAGGGCTGATATGTAATATGGAAGAAATTCTCAGTAAGTCGTGCGCGGCGATCGATATTATTTTCTTCGTATTAATAACAAAACAGACGTATAGATTTCTAGATAAATATCGTAACGCTTGGAACAAGTCGATTCTATTTCTTATTTAACGAGTACGAGCGAAACCGGGATTTCTATTAGGGCGTGTAAATACATTTATTTCGCAACATCTTCGGTACTTTAATAAAGTTTCCCGAGAAGGATTTATCGCTCCACAGATTTTCCTAACGTCTTGTCTACCTCCACTGAAATATCAGCGAAAGAAAACTAAACTAAATAATAATAATAATAATAATAATAATAAAAAAACGGAAAATGTTAAGTTAGAAAAAGAAGCTTTTAACGGAATGGGAAAACATCAACTACGAATAAGAAACTGAATATTTTACAGGTACTAGAAGTAGCGAATAGTTCCCGGAGTCGCGAGGAGAGATGTTAATATTTCCGTACGAGGGAATATTGTTTCCAGTGGTA
Source organism: Coronaproctus castanopsis (assembly GCA_032883995.1). Taxonomy (NCBI): domain Eukaryota; kingdom Metazoa; phylum Arthropoda; class Insecta; order Hemiptera; family Monophlebidae; genus Coronaproctus; species Coronaproctus castanopsis. Next base: position 49,688,750 of record CM065052.1, read on the forward strand.
AAATTTTCACAAGCACCGTCGTATAGAATGTTATAGTATAGCTTTTAGCCGGTACACTTGTAATCCGATTACTGCGTATTGTTAAGACGGTAACAGACTGTGTCCTTTAATGAAAACAAACTCTGAATAGTACTGTTACGACTGTGCGTTGTAGTGTAACCAACATTCGTACAGTCCGAATGAGAACGCTCGTGTAGTTAAGTATATGCGAGCGCATTCCGCAACGAGATGATGTCTTAATTTTCTCGTTCATACACGCGGTAACACTGGAAAAGTTCGAGAACTTTTCACTAACGTAAGTATTAAATCGAACAGTCGTTATACTTTATACAATTATCTATTATCGTTATTATTATTTTCAAATTGTATATTCGGGTAATTTTTACAATTTTATATTAACGCGCGTATAATAGACACGCACGAATATTAACACACACGCTCACATACATACAAAATAACACAAAATTTAACATACACGCACGAGCATACTTCCATGCACAAAATATCATCCCCCTCAATTTACATGTTTCGTACGACGTAGAATTATTACGCGCTACTAATATAAATAGTTATATTAAATATATACAATTACCATTTATAATTTACTATATTTATTAATTTATAACTTAGTGTTCTTTACATCTCATTTATTATATATTCACGTGTTTCCTCATTGCGTTCTCACATATATTCCCATTTACACTCTCATATTGTTTGTTTGTTTTTTTTACCTTCATTACGTAGCAGGACCCTATGGTATCCGTATTTTCTCCTTTTTTTTTTTTAACTTTATAAGTTTTAAATTTTGTTAAACTTACGTCAACTTTATATTTCCTTCTTTCAGTATTATTCCGATATATTTCTCACTCTACGGACACTTTTTTAATTCGCGTTTTAATCTACTCTCCCAGGGATGACTTTTTCTAGATTCGAGTTAATATGTATATATTTATCAGTCAGGTTCCCGCACTTAGTTCTAGATATTTTTATATACTTTAGCGTATTTCTTAACTTTACTATCTTCTCTAGCTCAATTGCTTTTCGTTTTTTAACATAGTCCGCTATTCTGGTCATTAACCTTTTATATCCAGCACATTTCCTTCCTCGCGAAGTTCATATTAGCGTAAAATAATCTTTTTCCCGTTACTAAAACTTTTTCTGTAGTCATTCAATATGAATTGTATAAAATTTAGACTTATGCGTGATCCGTCTGTGGTTCAGTTTCCAACAGTACTTATAAGAAAATGCAGACGAAGCCACTTTAAATGCTGACAAATATACCAAAATTAGTAACACGCATATAACTTACTTATCTACACACATTAGAAAGCTTTCGACAAAAATTCTACGATAACTACGAAAACATTAATTCAAACCATAATGAACTACGATATGCCTACAAAATAGACATACACTCGTTATATATGCATCGTTTTCTGAAGCACCGATTTTTAAATTATATTCTAATTTATAGTATTAAGTAATCAATCACGTTGTAAATAGCTAAACTATAATTCAGCGATATTTTATTTATTAATTTTTTTTTTAATTTTTCCCGTAACGTTTAAATATGAGATTATGTATAATAATTTTTATTATTTTTATTTATTTATTGTTAAGGTAAATTTGTGTACATCGATAGTTTTATAATGGAAACAATTATATAATAAAGATCTTCTACTTTTTCTTCTTCTTATTAATTAATAATAATTTTTTCTTTCTAAACAATTTTTTTTTTTTCGATCGGTGGGACTTTATGTGTTCTGTATGTCTTTGTCTTCATCAGCTCGACTAATAAATTTCACCTTTTCCTCGTAACGTGTAAAAATATTCGTGTATATGTTTCGAATTATACATTTTTTGTCCTTTGATATTAATCATTTGGCTCGGAGACCAATAAACGAACGTGCGAAAGGGTGTAAATAAGTATGTAGCGATGATCCAGTTAACCCTAGTTGAATACGACCGACTGCGTCGTTTCAGATTCAAATGGCTCAATTTGTTCTTGTAGGTTCGACATTTTAGTAATTCCTGGTTACGTATATATCTCGTAATAATCGCTAAATTATCAGAACATTATTATAAAAAGGGGGTTATATTTCGCATGACTGGTACCTCAATTATCGCGATCAATTCGGATACATCGCTTTAATTAGAGGATATTTTTTTTTGAACCGTCATGTATTCTCTTCATCGATATGATAGTGTTAACGCGACCGCTATTTCCAGCGTATTCGTTAAAGTTTGCAGGTTAACGTGTTCTGTGTTTTTAGCCGAAAAATATAACGCGCGAATTAACGTCGATCAAAAACGAATATAATTATCCACGAAGTATATTCTAAACTAATTTCGATGAATGAGAATATAAAACTTTCACAAATGAACTTTTATAAAACTTCCGAAATAATAGAGGCGATAGAAAACTTTATTCCTTTTCAAAGCGCAGACTTAGTCTGAATAATGCGCGTAATATATTAGACGGTTACCGCGTGTATACTTAAAGTTCAACTCGTCATGTCGTTCATTCGCGTCGTTATAAATTCATTTTATAGATAGGCGCGAATTTGTGAAGTACATACTACCATATTCAAGTATACGTAATATAGGTATATACATCCATCAATGCACATAAATAAATGGATAAATATACAAATTTGCACATCAACGCAAGACATACACTTGTCCGTTCCAAAAAGGAAAAAAAAAATAGATTACGTTAATTACTGTTCACATACGCGCGAACTGTATACACAATTAAAAATTAATGTTGCGCTTAATTAAAAAATGATATCCATATGATCTTTATAAAACAGTGGCGTCCCGGCATATATCTATATATACACATAGCCTACCATAAGAATTTGTAAGTAAGGAACCATCTATTTTTGTCCTTAACTGAAATACGGACTACGTAATTATACCATTTTATTGAACCCCCTAAATAATACGAATAAGAGAATTTATAAAGAGTTCCAAGAGGGTTACGCACTTATCTCGGGTTCGAGTTACCTAAAACATAACGCGCCAGTTCTTTGCTACTTCATTTATGATTAGCCTTGTTGTTAGAATACTCGGTAGTATATAGAACGTAGACAATGAAACCATGTACTCACTTTGCATTCTAATTCTACCATCCCCTACTCCACTTTTGAGAATATTATTATTTTTCAGAACAAAATTTATAAAAAGCAAATTCGTACGATTCTCGCACAGTAACATATGTTTATGACGCGCGTTTTAATTTTTAATCCGTAAAATATGTCGTTCTTCATCTGTCGATGTATATAATTCCTTAAAGGGAGACAGACAAAGCCGGATATAGTCGACGTAAATGTTTTATGCTGACATATTGCTTATTAAAAAAAAGATAATTCATTAAAAATAATGAAATATCCGCTGGCGATAATATTGAAGGGAAAAAAATGTCTGGACTCGAAATCGATTATACATGATCTTCGTGAAAACGGTGAAAAATATGCGCTGACAGCTTATTAATTTGGAACTCCATTGGAGAATTAGAACTTTGAAATATGATGTCGTTTATACTATAAAGTTAAAAAGATCCCGTCGACTCGAAAGTTCGTAGATACCCCCGGTGACTCGTCTCGAACATGCTCGGCGATATGAAACACCAATAAAATTGTATTCGCATTTTCACTCGCCTGTATTTTCCTTTGTGTCTGAGGAGCTGATTTTACCGACCACTTGTACGAATAGTTGAATCGGTTGAAGATTTTCATTTTTTTTTTTACCGTTTAAAATTATAAAATTATTGTCTATCGAGATATTTGAAACTCAGATGGTGCGAGGGTAAAAGTCTACGATAAAAGAAAAAATAAAAGTTGGAAGAAGTACCAGATGTGTGTCAGCTCGCGGAATTGTTGTACTTAGCAATTGACTGAACACTGAAGAACCAAAGATTATCTTAGAACAGTCGGAGTAAAATATATGTTGGTGAAATTGTGTTCAATTATTTTTTGGCCCAACTATCGCACTTTGACCAGCGTCATTCCTCATCATACGTTCTATCCGTTTCGTCGAATAAGGGACTAAACTATTTCTGCTACATACGGCAAGGTATTGAATAATTTTTCAAATAGAGTGTTCTGAGTTCTTTCCTAATATTATCTTTTTTCGGACACCGCCACATCAAGCGTTCAATTTCTGTATATTCGGGACATCGACTCACCGATATTATTTTCATTCGAGCTAAGTGTTCAGCAGTGCAGTAATGGACCAATCTCAAATTTATCAGTTTTACTACGTAGTTTATAATACGATGGAATTATTGTATGTATCACTTGCGCTTACTCCGTCCCATTGTTGGTACTATCCAGGAGACATTTAATATAGGAAAATGTTTCGATCGCTTTTGAAAATATTACTAATATTCAGATATCATTATCACACCTTGTAGATCGATATCCTCCGAATAGTTTCAGCTCGTATCCGGTAGCCGATTTCTAGGGGATTTTTAATAACCAGAGATTTTCTCAGCACGAAATGCTTCTTTAGTATTGAGAGCCCACTACTGGCATCATAAATTAACCTCATCATTCCTGAAATTCTTCTAATGTATTTTACAATTATACAAACCACAGAGTAATTCTGATTTTTACGATCATATATATATATATATATATTATGTGTATATATATATGTGTGTGTAAAAATGTGTTGCCTGTTCGTATTCACGCACGGATATAAATATTCGCTGCCTAATTGCCTATGTGCTTAAGCCCTCGCACGTTTTACGGATGTTAACCCTATAAAATGCTCCAACAGAAGTTTCACTTCAATATTCTGTATTTACGTTACACGAAAATCTGTGTAAAATTTACGTAGATCCAGCTTATATTATCGGGCTAGCAGCTAAAATCATGACTTCTAGAGGTCTACTGTCTGCGGTTCTTCGTTCTTTAGCTAAGACATATATATTCTATCGTTGGAGCTCCAATGTATATATATATGTGTGTGTGTGTGTATGATACTAATGTCAATCTAACCTTTGTTTTCTGAAGAACTTTGTAAGCAATAAAGAGTAGCCCCTCAAAAAAAAAAGGTCTATGTTGTAGAAGTTCCTCTCGTTCGCTGAGGAGTAGAAGAGTTTATTTTCATTTTATATTCGTTAAACCGACGGTTCTGGTGCGGAATTCCAAACGGTAATCTCTCACGCCGATCCTCACTTCTTCAAAACTTTGGGAAGTGGGAAAGTGACGGACGAATAAGAACGATAAAAGGGAAGAAAATCCGCCGGATTAAAATTTCACCGAGATTTTCTTAAACACTTTCGCCGTCCGACTATGTAGCCGGATTTAGCTCAATTACCGGCCTAGAATTTTGCTGAGTTAGTTTTTTTTCATAATCCCGGAAAATTTTCTGCGTTTCTTTAAATATCACTATCAGAGACTCGCCTGCGTTCATTCTGTTCTTTAGAATACGTTCCTGGACACGACTTTTCGAATTTCTGATTGAAGTAGACTATAGGATTCCGTCGAAATATTAATTTTGGACAAAAATGTAAAATCAAATTTCAACTATCGAGTATATAAATCTATAGACGCAAATATATACAGATTCGCACACATGCACTTACGTTAGTCGAATTCACTTATAAATGACGAACTTCCGCTTGGAATAGGTGGTGAACGAAATACATTATTAGATTTAATAAGTAGGCAACGATTAATCTAGATTGGACATGTACTGAAACACACGACGATCTGCAACACGATATAACAGAAGGATAAATTGAATGAAGGAGTGGGAAACATCATCGTGAAACACCTTTGTACTGAAGTACTAAATGATGAAGAAAAAACTCTATTGGGAATAAAAAGACCTGCAGAAAGTTGATTGGAGTGTAGATTTTTTTAATAAAGACACTTTTCGTTTATTATCGCGTAAATTATTTAAATTTAAGGAAACACTGTCTGCTAGTTCTGCTAGCTAGACACAATTAGGACAAAATGATCAACCAAACAATCGATAAAACTGAACCGTTGGTAAACGAATGAATAGACTTAGATCCTTCCGGTACTTTTTTCGTTAACTAGCTGGAAAGTGGAAGGCTTGGTTGATTTTTAAAATTTCGAGAGAATCACAAATTAGATTATACGTCGCTATTACATAAAGGTAAATTATTTCCGTTATGTTATAATTCTAATTTTAAAGAATACTACATTACAGTCGATGATACTATGGCGATTAGGTAACTTTATCCATTTCTCAGAATGTTTATCCGGATGAAAAGTAGACATTTGCTTATTTTTCTCTGTAAGATTACGAATTTAATTTTATTTTAATAAACGTTCACTTCTATCAAATACTTCTCCAAACTGAAGATCGATTGTAAACGATAAATTAGTTCTTGCAAATCGAAAGTCAAGATAAACATCGTAATAATAAACGCCTAATAAATTAAAAATTATGTTATCATTGAGTGCCATCTTCGTATCGGAGGTAGGCGATTAGCTATACATAGTTTAAAGTGCAGCGTCGAGTAACGTACAAGATAACGGCTTCACCTGTTAGCTATGTTTTTTTATTTATCAAAAGCGTTTGACAAGGATCCTATTCATAAAATTATGACACAGCTATTTCGCTAGCTCTTTTGTAGCCTATCTTCATTCATACAGAATTTTTTAACAAACCTAATTTTTTTTCGTTCGAATTGGGAATACTTCATCGTCTTTACGCCATTTGACGAACAGACTGCCTCAGGGAATTGAGTTCTTTGCTCTTCAATATCGTTATTAATGATTTGGCAGATGCCGATGAGGAATGCAGGGAACGACTATCCCACCTTGTGTGCCGACAACGTATTGTGTTTCTCGACCGACAAATCTGTAGCAATACACTTTTCTGTCGTGTTCGAAAATGTCAACACAAGATATACACCAACCTTCATAATACATCTCTCAAGAATGAATCATCAGTAGTCCGCTGCGTAGGTTTAATCCTAGATCAAAAGCTATCTTTGAAATCGCATTTAAACCGTATTAAAAAAGCTGCTTAAAGAAAATGTATTGAAGACACTTTCACATGCAACCTACGGTGCCGACCGAATTCGCTAGTACGTATCTACCGCTGTTTGATCTGATCAAAAACCGACTATGGAGCAGCAATATATTCAATTTATCATTTAGACCTTAAAGGTTATGTAAAATTTCGCCCTCCGCTTATAGTCTGCAATCTGAATCATCAAAATGGCCTCCTGATCATCTTTTCTAGTCAATTTGGCAGTTCAATATCATGCCTCCGGATTCTCTCTCCCTAAAAGCTTCATCTTCCGACCCTATATCAATCAGTTCCGGCATTTTTCAACATCTTATCTGAAATAGAGTTTTCCAAACCGCAATTAATCGATTATTCAATTTGAGTTCTTCAACTGTGGAAAAATAATCCGATCCGACTGGTTCGATCCTCAGTTTCACGAGAAAAGGCCGATCTACTGATGAAATAAGACAAAAACTTGTTACTCAGACCTCTGAATCACCAGTATTTTATACGAACCCATCACTATTCAATAGGTTCCTCGATCGCTCAGTTGTCAAGGATGGAGCAGTCACCATCTGTCATTCGCTTCCTGAGACACTAGCTGTTACTTCCGCCGAACTATATGTAATTTTCCTCGCCGTGAAGTACGTAATGAGTTCCGCTGCGCAGCGGTCATCGATCGTATGTTGTGACTCCCTTCCAGCCAGAACTCTCTCTACGATGTTTTCAGCCACGATCGGCACCCAGTAGCTAAAGAAGTAGTAAAGTAGATGATAGCAGAACCAAATCGAAGTGTGGTTTTCAAGTGGATCCCAGCTCATTCTGGAATTCATGTGAATGAACTTGCAGATAAAGCGTCAAGGGTAACTACTTCATCTTCATCTTCATCTGTTCTTAACATTCCAGTTCCAGCATCTGAATTGAAGAAACACATAAAAAATGGACTTCGAATACTATGGCAGAGAAAGCGGTAAATGACTCCTCAAACGGACAATCTCCGTCAGATCAAAAACTCAACTCAGTCTTCAAATCGCAAAGAAGACGTCATCATCATCAGATTGCGATTAGGTCACACTCGGCTCACTCATGTATATCTCATCAACAAGACCTGTGTCGTGTGCGGAGTTACTTTATCTGTATCCCACATCCTCATTGATTGTCCCTTATTCAATTCTCTCAGATTGTCGCTTAACCTTCGTTCTACACTCCTCCTACTTTTCAAAGATGATATAGCTCCTCTCTCTCTAATTTAATTTGATTTATCCGCAAATCAGAACTATACCTCTACTCCTAGTGTCTCTAGCCTTAGCGGCACGTTAATTTAAGCTAATAATAATCATAATCATAATCATAGTATGGCGTTACCGTAGACAGATACACCCACCCACCCGGGAGAACTGACTGTAATCGCTTTGTTGTCATGACACAATCCAGCCACGCGTGTTTTTATAGTGTACTATATTGTTAGGTGGCTTGTCATTGCCTTCCACGCAATAATATTAGGATTCTTTATATTTTTATTATCTGACGGCAATTTTTACGTCATTGATCGTATTCGAACTCGGAATCTTCCGTCGTGCTCTAGCCACTAGGCTATTTCTCTACGATGAAAAATTATATAATATCCGTAAAATTTATTTTCGAATATATTCCATTATTTCAGTCGGTTTATCATTATCTTGAAGTATATCTAAAAGGAGCGACATAAAGGTTAATCATGTATAATATATTGAAGCAGCAGAGTAGAATTTTTTAATGAATTTACGAGGAAACGATTTTAAATAATCTTGGAGGTAACAAATTAAAATAATACTCATTACCTCAGTTGCAAAATTACTTTGATGGTTTTTTATAATTCTTGGAATAAAATAATGTCGGTAAAATAAATTAGCATCCGTTATAAAAAAAAAATAATTATAATAAAAATAAAAAGAACCTTGTAATAAACTATTTCAGTGAAAGTGGTCGTATGAATAAGCAGTACATTGTGTATTCGCGCCATTAATATTATTATTATGTACTTTACATTAGTAGCGTATTGATTACATTAATTTTTAAAAATCACAGCAATAATTTTTTAAGAAAAATACGAAATTTTTGTAATATTTAACGATTCAAGTCGAAGAGTTAGCCCAGAAATAAACAAATAGCTACGAGGAATAAGATAAGTAAATGATTTGAAAACAGCAAGTGTGTAAACAAAACGCGATATACATAATGAAGAAATTGCCACAGAAAATTTAAATTCATCGAATGATAAATTTAGAAATGATGTTATATGCGTATATGTATAAAAATACTTCAAACGATTAATTAATTATTCTTAATTTCTTAATGTTAGTTTTTAAGTTCATTATGAATACATGCATATATATATATATATATATATATATATATATATATATATATAATGTATATATACATAGAAATTATTGCATATAATTATATATATATATCACCAACGACTCAATTTGAACTGGGATTTTTTATTATGTATAAATGTCTATTCAATACAATTAGTGCATTAAATGTTAGCCGAATTTTGTAAGTGCTAGTCACGATGTTCGGCAACGAACAGTTGGTAATTATACATATATATATATATATATATATATATATATATATATATATATATATATATATATATATAAAATTCCTAGAACAAAAGCTATAGTTCAGAACAAATTGAATTTTAACATATCGTCGAATACATATAGAAATATTTGTATACACATATTTCTCCCCGTAAGTAATTAGTTGAAGCAACATCTAGAATTCCAATGGTTCCGTGTTGAATTCCCAGCGTATAAAAATTATGCTATTTAGTCAACTTCGTCGCATAATATAACAGTTCGCGGATTACATAATTTTAAATAATTTCACATTCCGTACCTCACAGTTGTTCCCGATCCACTCAACCGACTCATGCGGTAATAACTACGTGTGTCGGTCGTCCAAGTTTTATTTTGCCAACGATATCACATGTAGTAGCCGATATTTGTGCAGACAACATAGTTGGTGGACCGCACGCCATTCTTATCCAGTGCGCTCCATCGTCAACTATATTATCACACACTAATATAAAAATAGACCCGTCCTTAATCGTACTTGTGTGAGTGTATGTATGTTTTTCGTGTGGTATGTAGATGTGAAAAATGGATATATATAGTGATGTTAAAAGTCGGTACTTGTTCTTTAATGTATGTATGTATATATATGTATATATTTTGTATGTGCACAAATATGCGTCCTGAAGAACGATTCTCTTTATTTAATGGACTATTAACTTTCGCGCAATATAATAATGCTCAGTTTATTCTACTCGGTGGAGTAGTTACTTTTACCCCGCGTAAAAAAGAATGACGAAATCAAAGCGAGACCCTTTTACACCGTATTAATTCAAAGGTCAATACTAAATTTCTGATCTTTTTCTCTCTTTATTTCTTTTACTCTACTCCATTTTCCTTTCTTGTCTTACTTATATTGTACTTTCTTATATACATGCCGGACCGCGATAGTGTTCATTTGGGGTTTTCATCCTAAACTTCATACGAATGTACAAATGCCCAAAATTCATGCAGATGTATATATATATATATGTGTGTGTGTGTGTGCGTTTAACAACTTGTGCGGAAGTCAAAATGGGAATAGCGTGAGTTCCTAGATTACCCGTTTTTATCCCGATAGTTTATATAGCGTAAGTTATAGGAACTTTAGCCTGTGAACTTCGGACGTTATTATTTTATTGGAACTCGGTCCTACCATCCACTAAGAACTTTCATCCGGGTCCGCCAATTTGTTTGGTTATTGTTATTTTATATGAACCTCGTAAATATAGTATTTCCTAACCTCGGCACGGATTGGGTAGCCGTATAAAAAAAAAATATGTATATTGTTTTATTTTTATTAATAAAAAAAAACTCGCCGAACGACGAATAAAAATAATGAAAGCGTTGCAAGCTGAAATAAGACAAAAAAAAGCAGAATTGAAAAAGATTTTACTTGTTCAAACTCCCTAATCTGATATATGTATATATATATATATATATATATATATATATATATATAAAATCAAGTTGGTAACATGGGCGCTGCGTAGGTAAGGTGGATTTTACGGAAACTCGTAATATTCGGTTATAAAACACGGATAAACCCGAGCCGGAGAATAATTTAAAGAGACGAAGGTTGTAAAATAGTAACGACCAGCTATTTCTAACACCTCACCTCCACCAGACTATTCTTTATTTATTTACTAAAATTTTTCCGAAGAAAATGCGAGAGAAAATTTTTTTAAAATCTATTTAAAATCTTTTTAACCAAAAAAGTAAGGCCCTCTCGTCTTTTTTGCAATATGAAGTCGGTCGTCATTTTCTTCTTTTATAGGATGATACATTTTCTGGTTTCGAAACCTTTACGTAAAGTTTTAACCTATCGATATTTGAAATTTCTTACTCGGTTGTTATTATTAATTTATCGATAAATTATCGTTAATTTTTATAGATTCCTATGTTGTAATTTCGACTTTATTATCGAGTTGTAAATGAAATCGAGCAAAATGTTCCGGGAATTACGAAACGAATTTTGAGAAGAAGCGTTAAAGAGCAAACTTTAATGACGATCGAATAGAGTCCAATTAAATTAACGAGCATTCGTTAAGAATGACGAAGGAAATGAAACGGAATTTAATTTTCGATTTTTTACGGAATCATAATTATACACAATTTCGAATAAGAAAAACGATAAAATCCTCGATAAAATAATTATCGCCAGTCTCGATAGTTAATTTATCATAATTACTCAACGAATAATAAACGAGATTTATTAATGATTAAATATGTATATATATATATATATATATATATATATATATATATTATATATGTATGTGTGTATATATATGCATATATAATTATTTCAATTTTATTACTTCCATATTTAAATCGAAACATGCCGACCGTTAGGTCTTCATCGGGGAAAAGTATTGTAAAATATTGAACGTAAAAAAAAAACCAGCGCTATAAATTAAGCACTATTTATAATAATTATAATCGCATTCTATTAAAACTAATATATTTATGGTTTTTTAATAACAATATTAAGAGTTTATATGCATATTATAAATATCATGTATATATATCACGTATATATATAAAATACATATATATCATCATCATTCATCGTTAAATGCCGCCTCCGTATCGGAGTTTAGGCGACTACTTACCTATACATATTTTGTTGCACAGTATAAATAGCCTACAAGGCAACCACAATATGGCGTTAACGCAGATAGACACACGCACACATACCGGTCAAAGTTTATTGCTACTACGCAATGTAACCCCGCGTGTTTTTGTAATGTACTATATTGTTACTAGCGCGCATATGGTGTTTCGATGCCTTCCACTCGGTAGTAATATTAGAATTATTTATATTTTTAATTTCTGATGATAATTTTTACGTTATCGTATTCGAACTCGGTACCTTCCATATAGTTATCCCGACGACATATATTATATATATATATATATATATATATATATATATATATATATATATATATATATATATATATATTGAAACAATAGAAAAGGTTAGCGACACAATAAGGAAAAGAAGAGTCGCCTTTTATGGGCACATAAAAAGAATGGACAACTGTTTGACTTTTTTTTGACTACAACCCGAAAAGTAGAGTGCCATGGATGATACAAGTCAAAAGGGATGTGGATCTTATGGCAATATCAGATGAAGAAATCAAAGATAGAAACAAGTTTAGACATAGGATCCAATCATTTCAAGGATTCCATGAGCCTGCAACTAAAAAAACAGGCCGAACGTGGACAGAAGAAAGGAAGAAGACACATTCGAAAACGATGAAAGAATATTGGCTAACAAAAAAACGAAAAGAAAAGACAGGATGCCACGAGAAGATGATAAAGAAGACGGCACGAATATGGACGGAAGAAAGAAAAAAGACTCATTCGAAACGGATGAAAGAATACTGGACAAAGAAACGTGAAGAAAGAACAGAATTGACTTAAGACCAACATCATGTGAATAGTTTTTCCGTGGTCCTTAGAAGGCCAAAATCGAATAAAAAAAAAAAAAAATAATAAAAAAAATATATATATATAAGATACGTCAATACAGAAAATAATTTCATTCAAAACATATATATATAAATCGTATAATAAAAATTTGGGTCTATGTTCAAAACATATTCTTTCTAGGTACACGCATACACACTGACTAGTTGTCGAGTGTCATTTAACTATATTAACTAAATTATTGCGAATGATTTACAACGTATAAATGAATAATACGCGTTTTTATCGAGAATCTTTTACAACTTAATCGAGCTGTAATGTTAAATTTTTTTCGTAATATTAAGACTAATTTAAAGAAATTGCAATTACGCATAAAAGGGGGATAGTTAAAACGTATGTAAATTAGGAACAAAGCGTTATAGGCTTCAATATTTGTTTATACAATATTAATTAATTATTGATATTTAACTGCGAGCGGGGGCCTATTAGTCAATACAATTGTTGCATCTTAAGTTCTAACTCGATATTCTTAGCTTTTATATGTTTCAGTCAGGTTAATGTTCGATCCGAATGAACACCAAATTTATATTAATGACTTAGAATTTATGGTAATATTGCGTTTATCACGCGCAATACGTCATTCGGTAAAGATTTGCATTTTTGTTCATTGATATTTTCCATTTATACGACTAAACTATGCTGTCGATAGCCTTTTCAACATATCGAGTGCAACTTTATATACATGGATGCGATGCCAACCGGATCATCTGCAAATGTTAGCTATATTTTCACCCTTATCGGTATAACAAAGAATAGCGGAAAGGCTTCCCATAGCTCCCCTGCGGCAAGCCTGCATTTTGGGTAAAGATGATTATTTATCATTTATCACAACTCGAAAATATCGTGCATCCGAATAGAATTTGGTAATGTTATAACATTGAACGGGCAACGTATTCTTAAATTTGTAGAGTAGCTCTGGATGCCGGACGCGATCGAACGCCTGCTGAATATCGAAAAATACGGCAGAGCATATTACTTTCTTTCCGAAGTTCTCTTCAATTCTGTGAATCTGTTGTACTGTCGAGTGCCCAGTTCGAAAATCAAATTGCCGATTAGGAATTATTTTATCTTTGTCAATTATTATTATTTTTTTTATCCTTTTTCGTAAAAATTTTTCAAGTACTTTAGAAAGGTTTGGAAATAAAGAAATTAGACGATTCACTTGTTCAGGAGTTTTTCCACGCTTCCGAATCATAATTATATTTGCGAATTTTCATAGTACCGGAACGTATTCTAATCTGAAGTCGATTTTCAAACATGCTTTAAACGAAGACAACGGTATAGCAATAGGGACAAAGCACTTGTGTGAAACATCCGTTACGTTGATGATACCGTTTTAGTCGCACACAGCTTGATAAACCGCGTAACGCAGATCAGCGCATCGCATACACATAAATATCACCAAAACCAAATGGCTGGCAGTACATACAGAGGATAAAACGATAAATAGGAAAAAATTAATATTTTTTTTGTTTTACTTTTGTCCCGCGTACCAATCTGTTCGTTTGAACATTAAGCAACATTGCTACGCATATAGATATTATGATGGAACGCTTCCAAATGGTTGCCATTCCTTGTTTATATATTGTTCTATATTGTAGTATTTCGCTAGTTCGAATATTATAAATTACTATCTACGGACGGACTTCTAGTTCAATCTAAGTCGCTTCAATCGTCACGCTATTCTTCGAGAGAGATCAACTACTAACGGATTAGTTCTGAAGTCGACGAAAATGTCTTCTCGCAAAGATTGCAATTACTTCTTTAAGTGTTGAAATGCGGAGGTCCCTTTGTACGTCATCGGTGAACAAGTGCCGCTAAAATATCTGGGAAGATTTTGGACTTTGAAATCTTTGTATATAAATTTTAAGTTTGAATTGCTCGCTGTTCTCCAGATTTTGAATACCGCATTATGCATACAGGTTCTAAGGTTGTTTTATATAGCAATACTTTATTTTCAATTGATAAAGGCGGACTTTTTATATAACAACCGGTTTCTTTCGATACCGCGTAGAAACTTTCCTCAAACGTACGAATAGTTAAAATTTTCATTCGGGAAAAGTTTTTTCCTGAGAAATGTCCGTATTTTGACCGTTTCTGCCGCATGTAAATATCCTACGTTACAATCGACGAATTCTGTCTTAAATTATTCAACAACCGTTAAATACACACAAAAACATATATATACACACAATTGCTAGTAATTTTACTGCCGCCGCTATTCACGTCATTCCTACTGCTAATAATACTACTGTTCTTCGTACTATACTAACGTTTCATACTGTACTAACCCTTCCATTGTTTACTGTATTCAATCGGTAAGCTACTTTCGTGCGTAATATCGTTGGAAAACTAAGAAAAGAAAAATCGGTCAACAGCGCAATATCCTTAGGTCTTCTTTTGCGACCGTTTACTTACTATTCCGTTCTTTCTATTGTAAAATATTTTACGCTTTTAGCTGCTTTTTATCGTATACGTTTGGAATAACTAGCGCCAAGGATCCTCAAGTAAAAATCGCCGTTTTTCCCTTTTTTTGAGGTCATTATCAACGACACCGCTCAGGGTAATTTCGAATATTTTTTTTTCTATTTTCCTAATTTTCAAAGTACAAATGTTCGCAACTGTTTCTTCTGTTCGAGACTTCGAAATGCAAAAAACAAAAAACAAAGAAAAAAAAAGCAATAGGGAAAAAGATGGTCGAGTATCGAAAAGAGAATAAACTATAAAATTCCCTTCGGATACAACTCGACCTTGTTAACGGTACAGAGTAAACTAGCTTTGTTAATACTTTATTTATGTCCGGCAATACCCACCGCGACGCAGTTTTGCCAGAATTAATGAAGCACTATAACTTGTAAGTTACGCAGGAGGCTGGTTAAAAATTTATCCGATAGTCCGAAATTCACAAGTCGTACGTATATCGTATATGTTCCCACGAAAACACATACATGTATACCTTTGTATTTTATATATATACATAATTGGTCGGGACAAAAGTTAATTCTCGCATCTTCGTAAATTAGTGGTACGAAACTTGTAGTTTGAAAATTAACGAAAAAAAAATTATTTTGTACCATGCGAACTGACTTCTAAGTATTCTGTATAAGTATGTGTACGAAGGTATGTGTGCGTTGTAACAAATAGAAAAAAAATGGAAGATATACATAAAGTGTGTGTAAGCACACATGAAATAAAAATATATACAATAATATTTGTTGAGATTGCGACACAAACCAAATCCAAATTAATTAACACTCACAAATACAAATATATATATATATATATATATATATATATATATATATATATATATATATATATATATATATATGTATATATGTATATACACTAGACCCTTTCGAGCGAAAGTCTCTCCAATTTTTTCCAGTTGCGTTTGTTGCATGCCAACCTACACAGAACGCTTCTGGATCACAAGAATAAGTCGTCATCCCAACGTGTATCGCGACTTTTGGAGCTTCCAGCGAGATTGTCTACGGTATCATTCCATTGATATTCTTACATTTATTATCGCCAAAAATATATTCCAATGAACGGACATATATAGATGCGACGTATTTGAGTATCCGACAGAAAGCTGTGGAACGATTACAATATCGGAAGGGTAAAACATGTACTGTTCATGTTTAGTTGTAGAAAGCCAAAAAACAAACCGGGCGAATATTCAAATTACGGTCATTCAGTTGTAAATTATGTGTAAATCGATAAAACGCGAGAAAGTATCTTTAAATATGCTCGTTCAACATAGTCTATAGCCGGAGATTACACTGGTAAATACACACACACATGGTTAATTTTACACGTATAACTTACTTTTACATAAATACTAAGAAGCGTATTAACGATGATAAACAAGATTATGGGCGCACACCGTTTAATGCGTTAGGATTTTTTCATAAATGACATTTCATTCACCGTGAATCGGAGGATATACGTTTACTCTACTCGCAACTATACACGCTAATTTGCACAATTTAAATGCTAATACGTCTCTTCCGACGAGGTCATATATATTTCAGTATAATATATATATATATATATATATATATATATATATATATATATATATATACATATATATATACTAGCGTCTAACGCGTAGGAATATAGGTGTATAAATTACACACGGTTAAGCTGTAATGTTATAGCGTTTTTGTCGCTCCATTCAAGATTCTACCCATCTCAAAGATGTAAATATGACTGCGGACGCCAGATGCTGTCTTCAAAAGCGCTTATATTTACATATTCCCTACATTTGTTGGTTATATACGCGATATGTACATACATACATAAAAGCTGGAGATTCCTTTGAGCCAATCCTGTCCGGCCGTTAACATTTTCTTCCTTCTTTCTATCAACGCATTCTTCTTTATTCGTACTCATTCAAGTTTCCACAATTGGTTACAAAGTATATGTATATATATATATATACATATGTTTGTATACTCAGATATATATATATGCTTATGTATGTATGAACGGGTGCGTGTTCGCATTATCTCACGCATCGATGGGAAATGATGTTAAATAGCATTCGGCTGTATAGAGGCAGAAATGAAAGAAACTAAACGCGTTATTGGTCGAAAAATTTTCCTTTAAGTGAAACTTTATCCCATTTAAATTTTTTTTTTTTTGTCTCTTAGGGCAGGGAACTACTGTCCAATAACCCCGCTATCCGTTAAGTTACCACCTCGTCCTATATTACTGATTTACGCGCCTAGCATGGGAGTACGAAAAAGAAAAAATTTGCAAAAGCTGACGCTTTTCTATTCTTCGACAAATCGCTTACGGAAAATAATATTATTATTGACAATTTTCCAACGTTCGTCGATCCAATACAGTGTTTTCTTCTCGATAACGTAAGAAATTTTCACTTTGCAACTAGTCACTCTACCTCGTGGCTGTTTCTATCGAAGCGAAAGACTATCATTCGACACAGTACTTAAACCGATTTTTAATGCTATACTGCGCGTTGTACATACGAGTTCGTAAGAGATTAGAGAAAGCTGTATAAACTCAATTTCTAAAGAACTATCGGAAATGTAAAAATTAAACCTTAATGTTCAGAAAACGGAAACTATTTTATTCTGAAGAAAAATACCATCACCATTGTCTGACGTTGTAGTGAAATTCGAGCAAATTGGAAGACGTATATTTAGGAGTGATTTGAATAGTCGTTTAACGTTTCATAAAGTTATCCACATTCTTTACCAAGTATTAATCCTCCTAAGCCAGGGGACTATTTTTTGTTTTTAAAATTTTTAAAATTTTAATACTTTGTTATTCGATAGTGCTATAATACGAACTAACTTGCTCGAGTATTTTATTCACTTCTACGGGGTAAAATATATGACGCTGCCGTACGGCAACGCTGGGATAATAGGCTACGATTTTCCGAGAAAAAGTATACATGAAGAAGAAAATTTTTATTTTTACATCGAGCACTTTCATTTCCTAAATAACAATTTTTAAAGTCACAATCGAACGCACACAACGCATATTCATCCAGTATAATAATTATCAAAACACGAATTACATAAACCAACGTCACATTTCACGCATTTTGTTCTGATAATCGAAGAATATAATCGATTCTGGTACCTTATTTTCCAATGCAATGACCAGTCCGATGAAATTTTAGTACATCAGCAGCGTTTGAAATTCTTCCACTAGGTCGTGGAAAAGCACTTGGCTTACAAAACTGTGCGAGATAAGTAAAGATTAGTTCACTTCAAAATTGTAATTTTGTGCGGGTCTTGTTCACACTCTTGCGATAGAGTTGCCGGGCATTGTGTACTGCAACGTCAAATAACCAGGTAAATATTGGCTAATACCAGTTTTTTCCTCTAATTCCAAACCTATATTGACCGATGTCATCATATTAATTGTACTTAGAGCCTAATGAATTTAGTTGTAACGCTGTAAAAATTTTCTTATTGAAATAAATTTGTTCTATTCTGCTCTGAATGGGTTATATATAGATTTCAATCGGTAACAAATCTTAACTCCACTTGTTTCTGTATGCAGTCCGCTAGCACGTCGATATTAAACTGATCCAAATCCGTTGCCTCTTGTACTAATATTAACTACGTTAACGATATATATTAATTTTATCTACGTTGTGATTTATCAAAAAATACCTTTCCCTTTTTAACCTTCCGTTGCTTTCTGATTTAATTCTCTGACTCTCTGCAACCATAGTAAAGCTTGATCATTGTCAAACAGTTCGATTCAGCTATCCATTCATCGAGGACCTTTTAGTTCTACGTCGCAATAACATAATTTTATTCTTTATCTTTTATTTCTTTACGTCCGTTTATCTATCCTAACGCCACTGATTCCTTTATTCATTGATTTATTACTATATACCCTCTCTCTCGGAAAAACCGTGCTAATTCAATAATCTCGTTACATCCTTGACATTAGTCGAGCGTTGTATGGGCAGCTTAGGAGAAATTATATAGGGGGACCTAGAGAAGATGTACGGTTTTGTTGCTTAATTTGTAATATGCCACAATGCCAAATAATAATAGTTTCAGTCATTACTGTCGAAGACACAACTAATTAACCAACCTTTTATTACGTCGGGAAACTGTCCTATAAATTATCAACCATATCACTCTTCCATGGGGCAGTGTCAATGTAAATACAAATAATATTTCAAACGGATGCGAACTTAAACGTTAATCGTAATAATAAAAATTGGCAGGAATAATGATATTATTCAATTAATAGTATAAACATGTATAATGCATATCCCTATCAGTAGCGAATCTTACGACCTAAAATATTTAAGGCATTCCAGAATAAAGGTAGAGTCTCCTACAAGAAAGAAAACTATTGTGCGGCGCACGTGATGCCAAACATACTGCAACAGACCTCATGCGTGTGTTAAATGTCACGAATTTGCATCTTCAAAAAAGATAAAAGCACCCCAGCATGGTAGGCATAGTATGGAGGTGATGGAAAACATTGACAACATATTACAAACAAATCACGTTCAACATCGTGCAACCCGAAATGTAGAAAAAAGATAAATCACAAAATACTATTAATACAGATACGGTTTTTTTTTTGGCCCAGTTTTCACCCTTTGGCCGGTTTAAGTGAATTGTTCAGACTATAAACTTATATTATTAGCGTTAATAAAATTGTATAATCTACGCGCATTCAAGGAGGTAGGATCCACAATAAGCTCTTCAAGTTGTATTGGAAGCGTATTCTTTGTCGATACTCAGACATAAAGCTATCTCTATTTTTGTATTTTGGGCAAGACCATATCTGATATTCGATGCTATCTTCGATATTAATGCAAGATGATTAGGTGAACAGTTATGACCATTCCTTAGTCTAACAAACACAGAGACAACGATCACATTTCATACACGAAAATACAAGAAAATGGCACTCCACAAGGTTCCGTAATTAGTCCCGCATTATTTATAATAGCTATGACAAGTATTAAATATCACATTTCATCTCCAGTAAATTACTGCATTTATGCCGATGACCTTATAATTTATTATTCACACTGTGAAATAAAATACATAGAGGAATTAAAATTAAATAAATAACATAAATAAAGGGGCTACAACTCAGGACTTTACTTTCTCTACGTCGAAAACCAAACATATCTCTTTCCACAAAAAACATAAATCGCTCACTCCTTGTTTACAAATAAGCTCGACCCAGATAGAAAACACAGACAGTCTCTAAAGATTCTAGGACTAATTTTAGACGGGAAGCTGAACTAGAAAAAACATAAACCAGCTGAAAATAAGTTGTACACAAAAATTAAATATGTTGAAAATGCTTAAGCACATCTCATGGGAGTTGACAGAAAAACACGTACTCTTTTATACAAATCTTTTATAATAAGTAGATTAGATTATGCTAGTGTAATATATGATAGCGCAGCACACAGCACTATTACAAACCTGGATACCGTTCAAAATACTGCCCTTAGAATAGCACTAAAAGCTTTTCATACAAGCTCCATCCCATCATTGCATGTCGAATCTAACATACTGCTGTATACGGATGCATCTAAATGTTTAAACCGAATTACCGCCGCTTTTCTTACAATGAAACTCACGTATACTAACTACCGGCAATAACTTCCGTTTATACAGCTCAGATTATTGCAATTTATAAAAGTCTAAAATACATTCTAAAACAAACGGTTCCTAACAAACATGTTGTATGCACTGATTCGAATCAGTGCATTGCAATATGTCCAAAATCTAATTAAGAATATAAACAATTTAAAATATATAAAAATTAACCTCAAAGAATAATAAGTTGGGCTTCCTTTGGACACCAGATCACTCGGAAATTTTAGGTAATGAAAATACAGATAAAGCAGCTAAACCCACTTAACTGACTTACACACAACCATCAAACAGAAAATCACAACATTATATCAGAACTACTGGGAAACACATTGCACACGTACACACTTCTATCAAATAAAACCAAAGTTAGGATATTAGACGACAGCACACCAAAAAAAAAAAAACAGGCGTCAGGAAGCGGCTTTGATTACGTCTAGATCTATTGAACGGAGATCCTTCACCTGTCTGCTCAACGTGTAACGAACAACTA
The DNA here is from genome assembly GCA_032883995.1 of Coronaproctus castanopsis. Taxonomy (NCBI): domain Eukaryota; kingdom Metazoa; phylum Arthropoda; class Insecta; order Hemiptera; family Monophlebidae; genus Coronaproctus; species Coronaproctus castanopsis. The sequence continues at coordinate 49,710,475 of CM065052.1, forward strand.
AACTTACACAACGTATTACTAGAATTCAAAAACTACGAAAAAGAAAGGTAACTTACAAACTAACGGATCATAAAATAGACACCCTACTACAGGGAAAATATATCGAATACTTCTTAAAGTTTATTACAACCACCCGAATAATTAACGCAATATAAACTCAACAACAGACGCAAATTATCTTAACAATCGAGCATCTATAAATAAAAGAAGGGAAAAAAACAAAGAGACAAAATTTTTATGGAGATCCCCATTTTGGAATTGTCTTGAAAAAGTTATGCTCACGCGTTAAGAAACCAAGAGCCCAAAACTAATCACAGCTTAACAGAAATGAACAATATCCTGACAACATTCTAAAATGATTATAAATAAATATTTACGCAGTAACAAAATTCGATAATATGAAACATGTTCGCAGTAGTCGTGAACAAACTGGTAAATAATTACGCAATCTTTACGAATAACACCGTGAAATGCCAATAGAGTGCTTCGGCACAAGCTTATGTCTAAATTAATCGTTAATAATACTCGACTAATTTATGAATCACATATGGCCGTAAAAAAAAAAAACATTTTCATATATCGCATTATACAACGAAAACTACCCGGGCAATAAGCTCACAGAAGAGGCTCAGCGATATTAGTGAAATCAAATATTGAACAAGTAAAAATAGAAGAAATTTCATATAACGCTAAGCAATCCACCTATGTTAGTATTCGTACAATTGGCGGACCACTTGATTCTGTTTACTTACCTCCTAGAGTTAGATTAATGCAGGATACATACCGACAATTTATGAAATTAGGGGGGCTTTTGTCTGGAAGCGATTGGAATTCGAAAAAAACATACTGGTGTTCGAGGCTAACAACTACCGGAGGTAGATTCCTTGTCAATATAATTCAAGCAGAAATACTTGAGTTTGTTTTGACTGGTTCTCCTACTAATCGGCCTACAGATTAGTCAATAAGGCAGATGATCTGTGTTTGTCGTCTTCTTCACTGTATACAAACGAGTTTCATATAAAACTGAGAGATATTGGTTAACCAAAGTCATTCATGATATATGTTTTAGCATCTGTGTGGATGTACGATATTCCGTTCTGGTTGGTTTGCGAAACCTAGCAACATTGATATAATACAAAGATTTCAGAATCGTCGTCTAAGACAAATAAGATCAGTACCCTGGTACGTCTCGAACGTTTCGATACAGCATGGCTTACATGTAAGTACGATTCTCGTGGAGGTCGAAAAAAATACTCAACGCTATTTATAATAAGGTGTTGGAAAAGAGTAAAAATCGTTTAATAAATTTGTTCGATAATTTGTAGAAGTTGCGGAGATTCGATCGTGTTAAACCAACTGATCTTTTAATTGTTTAATGAAAAATAAATGGTGGAATTACTGAGTTCCTTCTCTTCACACGCTATGTTTTAAATATCAGCTGCCTGATGGCCTCCAGATTGGCTAGTAAAATATATTTAGAAAAAAGTTATTCTTCTCGAAATATGGTCCTTCCATATTATAACATTATCCGTTCCTTATTAAATGTGTCACTGGACGTCGATGTATACTTTTAGAAAGCTTTAAATTCAGAATTATAGCTCATATCCTTTCTTATCGGTTCATATAAATCTTTATCCTTTAGTGCAAAACATTTATACGAATTTAAAAGTTCGACAAATCTAAGTTTAAATATATATATATTTTTTGCCAATTATTAAGATTTATAAACATCAAAATTTTTTAATATTTCCCGAAAAATAATATAGAATTGACGCCTGATTTAGAAGATATAATAATAATAATAATAATAATAATAAATTCGAAGAGAAAATTGAGCCCTCGCAACTACTGGAAATATTTTTAATCGTTTATTTCAGTTAGTGGTGTTTTTTTTAGAATTTATTTATTTTATAGCAGATTTCGTGAAATCCCGAGGGAGGAAATAGATCCAGGTGAAAATTGTATACGGAAAATTCCTCCAAGGGAAGATTTTCAGATACGTGCGCAAACGACCATATTATTATTATTATTATTATTATTATTATTATTATTATTATAGTTATTATCCAGAAGAAAAAACTTGAATAAGTAGCTGAAGAACAAATAAAGTATTCTAGAGACGAGCAACCGATGTGAATTCCTTTGGCCCGTTTATCTTATCTATCGTCGCATTAAAATTCGGCGACACTACCGCGCTGGGATTTAACACGCGAAATATCTTTTCCTATATCGGCCACTTATACGGAGATTCGCTCTGTTATTTTTGTAATCAGCGCGGTCCTCGTCAGCTGTCGAGGTTTTTTTTCTGTTTTCTACGTGTGTCGAGACTACAGCGCGTGACACTTGTTTCCGGATATTGCAATTGGCTGTCTAAAAATCTAAAAACAGATTAGATTATAGGGTGTCTCATTATTTCTTAGATTTTTTTCTTTTAATTTTTTCTCCGATAAAAGTACAAACGAGAGCAAATAAATGAAAGATTCGCGTCGTAAACGGTACGACCTCTACCTGTGTTAATGACAATATTGAGATTTAAAGATTTAACAATGAAACTACGCTTATTAACGAGAGAGTTGCCACGTCGACAAATCTAAGAACGTGATTTTCAGTCGACGGAATAATATTATCGATTTAATAAATCATCCGCATCGCTATATAATCCGACGGCGTTATACACGTATTAACCGATTTATGACTAATAGACACGACTATCGGATATGTCGCAGAACAAATCCGGAAAACCCCTAAAATTACCTTCAACGTCGATAACATTATTTTAATAATCAACGTCGATAACGTTATTTCGTTAAGTCCAATCGACTCGTCTATTTCATAACGATTGATTAGCGTTATAATTGTAGCGGTGAAATTATTACTAATAAGTTTAACAGATTGCCTATTACGTTTATTAAAAGTTAAGATTACAGCTGCTGCTGCAAATTCAGTAGAGAACTGTTTTCGTAAATCCACACTGATACCGATCGAGTAGAGGGATTTTATTGAATTCGGCGAATTCCAGCACTTTTCGTCAAAAAAAAAAAACAAATCTATATGTAACCATTTACTTTAAATGAATCTTCCGTTTCGTTCATTTAGCCAGGTAGTCAGAGTTAATCGCATTTTTTCGTTAACGACCGATACATATCGTGTGACGAAATTAAATGAGAAAACTTAAATATTTCAGAAAGAGCAATAATTTTACACGGTTCGTCATCTAGCTCGCGTAATGATTACGAACAATTTTCCAGGTATAATGTTTAATTTTATTTCTACGTATATAGATTTAATATCGCTTCGTAAATTTATAAATAAAACATCGATATGTAATTAATTTCATGTATACGATACTATTCTTGTATTTTTCAATATTTCGATTGGTCAACAACTCTAATAATTTTCTTTTTTAAAATCTCCTACGTCTCTCTACACTCGCATCCCTTATTATCTGGGAATTTTAGCCATGGTCTTCCTCTTGTTACCTTGCGGTTCATTTTTTTAAATTTATTGTCGTAAAATATCCGTTATTTCTTAATTATGCTGACTGATGTTCAATATTGTTTCATCATCCACGTTTTAGAGTACTTGTGTATTATTTATTCGGTCTGCCCGTTTAACTTGTATTTTTCTACCGTGCTTCATTATTTTTGTCTTCCTTTATTTATGGTCCAAGTTTCTGAACCATGAAAACGTATGTTAATCTTTTCCTCGGCTCTATACTTATATTTGTTGACGTAAACAGCGATTTATTTTTAAAGGCCGTTTTCACCCGCATTAAGTTAGATCTGGTCAACAACTCTACTCGCTTTCTTTTTTAAAATCTCGTACGTCTCTTTGCACTCGTATCCCTTATTATCTGGAAATTCTAGCCATGGTCTTCTTCTTGTTACCTCGCGGTTCATTTTTTTAAATTTATTGTCGTCAGATATCCGTTAATTCTTAATATATGCTAACTGATGTTCAATATTGTTTCATCATCGATGTTTTAGAATACTTGTATATTATTTATTCGGTCTGCCCGTTTAATTTGTTGTATTTTTCTACCGTGCTTCATTATTTTTGTCTTCCTTTATTTATGGTCCAAGTTTCTGAACCATGAAAACGTATGTTAATCTTTTCCTCAGCTCTATACTTATATTTGTTGACGTAAACAGCGATTTTTTTTAAATAAAAGCCGTTTTCACTCGCATTAAGTTAGATCGCATTTCCTGTTTTATTATTAAACGTCGAGTATTTTTCTTTACGTTAACACGAAATTTCCCGATATATTCATGTTAATCTGTATAAATTTAAGAATTTAAGGTTTACATCGTTAAATTTATCTAACGCACGTAATTTATTCTTACCAATAATTACACAAGTCAAAAAAAAAAAAAGTCAACAAAAACATTTTGGAAATGGGATAATTAAAGTTAAAAAACGTAATCTATTACGCTGCTGTTCCCATTGTGCATTTGGAAGGTGTAAATATTAAATTTATTTTTAATTATAACATTACGTGTATATATAATATCCCGAACTGATGTATTATAGTAACGACGCGATATTTATTGACATAATCTCTGATATATATATTGTACTACCTTTATATTATGGGAGACATATTAAACGTGTGCTTTATCATATCTACTATGAATAGTTATAAATTTTCAACTACTAGGTTTTATTGCACCAATTTTAAATCGACTTTATTTATTTATATTTATTATTATTGTTTATACGTAAAAACACACACATATACACATATATATATATGTGTGTGTGTATATTGGTGCGTGTAAAGTAAGGCATAATGATTTCCTCCGTCTGATATAAATTATTAGCATGACAAACTGATATTACGTAAGCGGTCGTTATTTTACGGTCGTCATTCGTGCCTGAAGGCGATAAAAAAAAATTGTTAGATTTTGCGCGCGTATATGTAGAAACTGGTTAATACGTTAGGTAATTACCATTTACGACTCTAGTGCTATATACGGGTCTGTTCATTTTATTGGATTATATAGGAGGTAAAAAGTATCTTAGCACTCGAATACTCCATGAGTGTTCTTTTATAACCGTCTCTAGATTCCTGGAATTTACAGTGAGTATATTAGAACTATCTATACGACAATGGGTTTGGCAACATCACAAGGAACGAAGGTGAAATTTAATTGGGTCCAGCACACTGTGGCGTCCGTGGACATGAGATAGAGGATGCGATTACTCGATCGGATTTAACTTCGGTCATTGAGAAGCGCGTTGAACTGACAGTTAATAGCAAAACTTAAGGAAATGTTTTACCATTGTTTTCGATCATTATTTCGTGTGTCACTATTCAAAGGGCAATTCCAACATGGGGATTTCGTCCATAAAGATTTTGTCTCTGCGTTTGTCAGACTAAGAAGTAGTCTCATAATTGTACAACCTAGTAACCTTGCCAAGTTGGGAATCATCGAAAGTGGAGTTTGTGGGTATCGGATCTGGTCTTGTCCCAAATACAAAAATAGAGATAGTTTTCCGTGTGAACTTCTATTGACGAGGAATACGCTGTCGATACAACTTAAAATTGCTTATTGTGTATCCGACCTCCTCGGATGCGCGTAGATTATATAATTTTATAAAGATCAATAATATAAGTTTATAATTCGAACAGTCCACTTAAACTGGTCAAAGGGTAAAAACTTAGTCGAAAGAAAACCCTTCTATTTCGTTCCTAACGAATCTAGTGCTTTAATTTTTATTATAAGGTTGGTTTCGGAGATTAAATAGGCCTAAAAAAATATCACGGAGAACAGTCGACATTTACAATGAAGATAGTCGTTTAAATGCGATTCAATTATTTGTCCTTTAAAATTAAATTAATTATTCGCCTATTAAATTTGGTTTAACTATCGAACCGGCGAATAGATATATTGTTTAATCAAAAAAGTACATTAATGTAACTATCATTTATTTATTTTTATCCGAAATTCACCTTCCGACATGTTTATGTTTACATTAATGTGTTTGCCATTAATAGATATGCATATACATACATATATATATATATAAAATATTTTCTTTCTCTCCTCAACCTTATGGTTGATGGGTTAGTTTGGCCATGTTAGATCAAATGTCGGGAGCAGGCATGGGATTTTCTTTAGTTCGTCTTCCGCTCATCACTCCTTCGATTGAGGTCGTCAGTCATTCCGAATGTTTAATCAGGTGTCCGATCATTCCATTTCTTCTCATATTTATCGTGTTCCGGATATCTCGTTTCTTGTTTATTTCTTGTAAAACCTTTCATTGATAGTTTAACATTCGACGCCAACACCGCATTTCGGATACGAGGAGTTTATCATTTTCTGAATCGTCCATGTTTCTGCTCTGTATAGCGTCACACTCCAGATAAAACTCTTTTAAACCGCTTTCTGACATTAATTGATAGGTTTTTCTTTTGCAATTCTTCTTATATCCTTGATGATTCTACCATCGGATGATATTATACTAGTAAATTTCGTCACTTTGTTTATGCTCTGGTTATTCAACAGAATGTTTGTAGTTTATTTACCGTTTATCGTGCATATCATTACTTTGGTCTTTTTGATATTTATGCCCAATCTAAACCTTTCACGTACAACTTCATTTAGCGCATTTAGAGATTCTTGCGGGCCTTTCTCAGTTTTCGCTATTATTGCTATATCATCAGCAAATCTTATCGTATTATATATTCTACCAACTATATTTAATCCACTATTGGTTTTTTTTTCAAATAATCTTTCATTGCTTCTTTAATATAGCCATTGAACAGTAGTGGCGAAAGATTACAACCTTGGCGTACACCTTTAGATATGTTTGCTTTTTGTTCGCCTATTCGTCGATTTCTATACAGCTGGAACAGTAATCGCCGATCTCTGAAGTCTATGCCTTGTTCTTTTAGTACTTTGAATAATATATTCCAGTCTACACGATCAGGCTTTCTCTATGTCTACAAATTCGATATAAACCGCGTTTCCTATTTCCATTGATTTTTCAAAAATAAAAGCAGGGTGGCTCTGCTTCTTCTAAGCCCGAACTGATTATCTTCGAGATTATTTACGATTTTCTATTCTATTCGATGATATATGATTTTTGTTAAGATTTCGAGAACATGGTGTAGTAAGTTCAATGTTCTATGATCTTTGCATTCCTGTACCGTATGCCTTTTTGCTATAAGCACTAGAAATTCTTGCTCAACATTTTTTTGTTTAGTACCTTCAATATATATTTCACTTAATAGCCTAAATATCGTATTTTTAGCTTAGTCATCTAATAGTTTAATCAGTAGGAATCTGATCAACTCCTACCGCTTTATTTGCCTTTAGTTCGTTCAATGCGTTTTCAAATTCGTTCTTTAATATAAGCGGGCGTTTCTCTTCTTCTTTTAGATCCGCTATTTCTTCCAACATTTAGTCGTCAATCTCCACTATATAGATCATCAATATATTGTTTCCACCTGTTTCGGGGATATCCTTCAATTAATAATTTCCAATTTTCGTCTTTCCTTTTCCCCGAAAAATGTCTTTTTATATCATTGTAGGCTTTTTCTGTATTTCCTCTTTTATATTTTTACGCCGTTCGCCGATCCATTCTTCCTTAGCTCGGACTTCTCTATTTACCATATTCCTGTACGTCTTATATTTCTGATGGTTATTGTTTAACTTGGCCAACCTTCTTAATTCCATTATTTGCAATATTCGTTTAGATAACCATGATTTATAGATTACTTTTTCTTCGTTTCCTTTGTCAATATATCAATGGCTTGATAACTGCTATGAAACTGCTACGAGACTTCAATTATCGTTCAGTTGGTTTATGTCCAAAAATCACATGTGGCTATCCGTTTCTTGCTTGCTTTTTCAACGCTGGTAGCTATTTGCAGTCTAATTACAGGTGGAACAATATCGGAAAGAACTCGGATTTTCTCGACAGATGTCGGTTTTAAACACCCTACGATAATGCGGCAGGTATCGTTTAACGCGGTATGGATATGTTTCGCATAGGCCAAATGAAACCATACTGAGCGCACGTACTCCGCGGCTAAGTTGCATAGTGCCGGCGTTGATGTCCGCAAGATTACGGGCTAAAGAGCTGCCGAGGTAGTACGTTATTGCTGTGATCTTCATATTTGTGTTCGGGCAGTATTTTTTTATGGATAGTGTTCTATGAAGGGTAACTCCGACGTACATCTCATTGAAATCCACTTTTGTTCCTTGCCACGTTATTTCTGGGAGTCTGTAAGCGTCTTTGTTTCTCAGGTGAAAAGCGGTGCATTGAGGGTGTTTTTTTTTTACTTGGTTCAGGCGATTCTGTGCAGAGTATTCTCACAGTTTTACTAAAGTACTGGAGAGTTCTTCAATGTACGTAAAAAAACTTCAACGTGGGTGTCTATGGTAACGGCGACTTTTGTTTGCAAATTTCGTCGACTAATTCTAAAAAAAGGGGAAAAAGAACTCAAGATTATACGTGACACAGTTCTATCTCACGATTCTTATTGACGTGCTAACAAGTTTCGATCGACCTATCGCCGATAAATCGAATTTCTCACCGACGATAGTAAGAACAACAGCGAAGTTTAAAAAGATAGGAGTAATAAAAAAAACAAGACGACGGAACGAATAACGTTTATAAAGTTGTATAAGTAACGACAACACGAATAGTAACGAAATAACGTTAACGCTTATTATTCCGTATTGTTTACATTTTCCTTTCTTTTTATAATATAGTAATAACAGTAATAATAATAATAATTCCCGGTAGCGATTGGACTTAGTCAGCAGTCTAACGTGGGGATGCAGGGTGGTTCATCTCAAACAACGACTTCGAAACTCCGCGGTAAGCAAAGTAGCGATATTATCGTCTCATCTTCGTCTTTTACGCGTCGTTTAACTTCCAATTAAAGCGAAATGAAAATATCTTTACCCCTTCACGGGTAATATTAATAAACGAACGAGGAAGAATTTAACAAAAGTATAGCTTTAGAAAATTTCTTATTCGTTGGCACAGTCACATCCCCTCATACCAGACCAGACTAGACGGACATTTTGGTTGTTTAACTTTTAAAGAAAATGCAAACCTCCTACTACTATCCGCAATCGACGGATAAGAATACCAATTTGCTCTTTATCTTTATTTATTCTTTTATCAATTCTTTTTTTGTTTGTTTTTATAGGAAAATGACAAGAAAAAATACTTTAAGCTGGAGAAGGAGGAAAATTCGAAACTTTTTTTTATTATTATTATTATTTTAGTTTGTTTTATTCTCCTCGAACGGTTTAGAAGAAGCCGTTGAATAAAAACCTTTTTTATTATTCAAAACGAGTCGAGAAAATAATGGCCGGGACACCCTTATTTTCTGTCATATATATATATATATATATATATATATATATATATATATATATATATATATATATATAAAAGAAGATAGCTCTTCGCCGAATCGGAATCCCTTTTACCTTACGCGGGGGTTTATTCCTTTCCGTTATTTATCGTCGAGCGGAATAAGGATTCGGGTGTTGGGATTTAAGACTTTTCTAAAAGGTTCGCCTCTTACTTAAAAATTAGTCGACGTAGTAATTTCTAGTTGTTGTTAATAATATCGAAGGTCTAATAGAGGGTAAACGATATCGCCCGGTAAATATTGACGTTCATTTTTATAGGCCGATTCCGCCAGAGGTTCTTCTTACGTTACGATTGCGTATAGTAAAATTAGTTTTTTGTTTTTTTATCGTTAATAAATAATTGAAAATTTTTGGAACAGAAAAATAATAAACGAGTGCCTGTTGTTTAAAAATACGAGAAAAACGGAAAAACTCCGGGTTTTTCGTTATTTAATTAAAAAGAACCGTTTCTAAATATTCGTATAGAATATTTAATCTTTTTTTTTTTGTTTTTTTGAGATAAAAAGTATATTTACGAAATTAATATAACGCATACCGAACATAGTTCTTAACTAGTTTAAAAATATTCCAGTTAATTAAAATATAAGAATAACCAGCAACAAATAAAGCTATCCAATATTTAAGTGTATAAACAATATTTTTTACGTGTATTATAGAGAAAATTTTATAGATCCATCCAACCTAACCTCCCTTCCACATCCATTCGCGCTCTTACGCCTCCTAAAAATCTCTCAGCTCGACTTTTCTTTTCAATCCTGGTCAGACTTCGTTCCAACCACAATTGCCTTCCTAGCCATTATCAATCTCATTCCATCCGTATACTGCCCTGTGCATGCGGGAAATATAGCCGACGCTAATCATGTGATTTTTGCTTGTGATTTGTGTACCAGAGGTATACCTTTATCAAGAAAATTTTACAATTAAATATTTACCTCGGTTGCCTACTTATTCGCCCTGAATAAGAACGATACCCTCACGGGCTCTGGCCACCTACGTCTTCTAAAATTAGTCTTTAAGTCTTTTTTTTCTTTTTTCTTTTCATTTTTTATTTTTTTTTATTTTTGAATTTCTAACAGTGCACACAATGGGTAATTTTGGTTATTAGACTTAAGCCCAATTAAAAATATATATATATATATATAAGACAAAAGATAGTGCCAACTGTACATCGTAATGAGGTATTTTTAATTCTTTTCGTTTGTAGCGTTTATATTTCACTTGTACACTCGTCCCCTACGTCGTTTATAAATGAATACTGAAAAGTTTTGTTTTATAACTTCAATGCCTTAAGAATGTGTTCGATCTTTATACATAGACTTCGTTTCTGTTTACATAGATTAATAGATACGATCTGCAAAACAGCAATAATATGAACGACATAAACTGGCGAAAGGCAATGAAATAATTCACACGCGCAAAATGTACACAGTAAAAGAAAGAAACACCGATAGAAATTTGAAGTAGAAAAACTAATCTCTGAAAGAAATGAAATATAAGTCCTAAACTAGTTCGTTTGTTGGCCGATAGTATACGTACGCAACCGCATCCGCATGTTATGACAAAAAAGAATCAGAAAAACATGTTATACCGCTTCATGTGTGTACTTCAAAGATTCTGGTTGCAAAACGATCGCAACCAGCAAATACTACCGTACGTAAACTGTACACCCGTAGTAACATTTGACGGAAAATATCCATATAACACTGTGTATGACTTTCCGATGCATCCTTCAGATTACATCGAGCGTGCAACCACCAACCGTTGTAACTAGGCATTTCAAAACACTTTTTAAATGATCTTTTACTTTTTATAATATATTCTATGAAAAATATAATTAAAATTCACTTATATTAATACTTTGAACTATTTTATTACATCATCAATTTTTATGCTGTTCTGGATATTAGAGGTGTTTATGCAACCCTTATGTACGAGCCGCCACTGTAAGATATTAAAACGAAGACGGGAATCACAAAAATAAGAGAGTTATTTTATGTAAGTTTTACAATTGTTTTAAATATATATATATATTTAAATTATTACCATTACACAGAAAATTCCGGAGATGTGACTGGGCCGCTGCTTAAATTAGACAAAATATTTTGGAATCAAGATTAAACAAAATAAATATTTAACTTAGAAAGATGCACTGACTTTCTGAGTTAAACGTCCGCATTACCCTGAAAATCAAAACTGTCGCTAAGTAAAACGGTTATCGAGCCGATGTAGACGTACTCAATATCAAACATTAAGGTTGCAACGATGCCGGCTAAAAATGCCGAGATTACAAATGGTATGCACGCATAATGTTAACCTGCCCTGGAACCTAAATAGTCAAATTCGCTAGATAGTGAACTATGCACAACAAATTGAATCGCTATGTACCCATCTCCGTATGGTTCGATTGACAAACTCCAGATGTCCTCATTAAATAGCGTACCATCGCGAGACCAGTGTACATTTGTCAGTTACGACGTATTTATAAAAGATTTAGAAACCCTGAACAGATATTTTCAGTCATGGAAATTAAGGCTAAATCTGCACAAAATAGAGTCATCGTTATTCCACCTTAGAAGGCAGGTGGAAAAGTCCGAAGTTAACGTTACATTGGAAAATAATTAACGTCAAGCCAAAATATCTTCAGGGGTTATAATGGATACGCTAACATACAGGCCGCATATTTAGAATCTGACGCAGAAAGTAAATACAAAGTAGAATTTATTAAGGAAATTTGCCGGTACAGGATGGGGAACAGCTGCAAAGGTGTTGAAAACGACAACTCTAGCGCACGCTTACTCGGCAGCGGAGTATTGCGCACCTGTTTGGCTGAACAGTACGCATACTGAGAAAATAGATGTCCAGCTTAAAGCCACAATGCGAATAATTAGCGACATATCATTAAGGTGGACGAATAATCCTGCTCTTACATTACTCCTCAAAAATGAAGACGAGAATAGGCTCTTCGAAAACTTTCGGGAAAATTTTACGCATACGGAGAACTGCTCGATGCACGTAGATAATGACTACAACCCTCAATAAGGGAATTGAAATCTAGACAGTCATCCTGGAAAACGGCAGTATATACGGAGAGAACACGTTAATAAACTGGAAGGGAAAATGGAAAGATGAATTGACAAAGTACAATATCTCAGCATAGAACCTCGGAGAATGGATCTATCACGATATGGTGCAGAATAAACTAGGTAGACACGTGCCTATACAATGAATAAATGGAAAATGGCTTCGAATTCCCTTATGCGAATGTTGGGAACTTATTTGTATAGCTGCAAAATCTTCTGTTTACATAAAAATTAATAGATACGATGTGCATAACGTCACGAATAGTGTACACTCCTGTCGATATCTAGACTCTCGATAGATATTTAAGTATATTCCTTTTAGCTCGATACGAACGAGCTTATTGGATACACGAACTGGATGGAAATTTCTTTAACTCGCTTACAACGGAATAACTTAATTTTTACATTTCCCCGAGGTCCCGACATTGTAAAACCTATTTCATTTTAATGAATTAGGGGGGGGAAACATCGCGGGCTTCAGGGAAAATTGATTAGTATCGCTAAAACGAACATTTACGATGTCGATTGTCGATTATCGATTATCGCGTAAAACGGCGAACAGTTCTTGAGCAAAAAGTAAATGTTCCCGCTCGGTTCGAACAAACGACGGATGTGAGAACGAAGATAAGAAATCGACTTTTGCGGCAAATGAGAAATTTCTCGTCACTCTAACCAGACCTTTTCAATCATCTTTCCGTTGAAAATTTACAATGATGGAAGATTGATTGATAGTTTAACAATGTATGTAAACACAAATACACGCAATTATATATATATATATATATATATATATATATATATATATATATATATATATATATATATATATATATATATATATATATTGGAGTAGAGTATTTACACTTTTATTTTTTCTTCTCTTTTATTTATTCAGTTTATTCCATTACATCTAAATGGAAAACACGTACTGTTGTAAACACGTGCCGTTGTAAACACGATAATTTCAAGAAATCTATCATGGAAAAAAATTGCTGTTTTTTTCTTAGTTTTCACGTTAAAATCCATCTCGAAAATCCATTAACTTGTTTTCCTCGTACATTTTCGCAAATATCAAATCCGAATTTTCCAACGCGAACTAAGTTGACTCTCTTCCGTAAGGTTCATCGATATTTCAAAAATACTGTTCTACCGAATTTTTCGATCGTTTAAAGATTTGAAATGTGCGCAACCGTGATTTGGAGATATGCAATAAGAGATTTCGACGCGAATGTCAGTTATCAAACTATATTTTATAATATTAACGAATTAACCAGAAGTTGATCGAAGATACTAGACGCAGTAACAAACGTTTGAATAGAATGTAAAATTCGTCGAAAATTAAGGGAAACCCGTCGTGATTTTGCAGAAAATAAGGAACCTAGTGTATAGTTGTAGCTAGTCAATCATTTTCTTCCATTCCTTCCTGTTGTGTGCTATGTTCTTCATCTCTTTATACGTTATTTGTATTCTTTCTTTTACTTGATCGATCCACGTCATTCTAGGTCTTCCCCTTCTTCTTCTTCCTTCCAATTTTCCTTCGATTTGACCGTCATGAATTCATTATGCCGCAGTATGTGTCCTAGAAGTCTTTCGCGTCTTTGCTGTATTGTTCCTATTAGTTTCGTTTTTTCATTTACCATTCCCAAAACCTCGGAGTTTCTTTTCTTCTGTGTCCATGATATCTTCATCATGCGGCGCCAACCCCACATTTCGAAGGCTTCCAACCGTTTTTTTAAATTTTGTGTTAACACCCACGTTTCTGAACCATATAATAATATATTCCATATATATGTTTTCAAAAGTTTTTTCCGTAATTCTATTTTTATGTTTTTATTAAATAAATCTCTCTTTTTCCCAAACGCTTGTTTGGTTATAGCAATTCTTGTTTTTATTTCTTTATCACTTCTTCCTGTGCTCGTTATTATACTACCCAAATATTTAAACTGTTCTACTTGTTCTAAGATCTTGTTTTCTAACATTATGTGCATCTTTTTTTCATATTTTGATGCTACTAGAACTTTTGTTTTATTTTTGTTTATGTTTAAATTTATTTGCTTTAAGTATTTCTGCAATATTGTTATTTGTTGTTGCAGTTGTTGTTCATTGTCGGCCAATAATGCAATATCGTCTGCAAATCTTATACAATGTATCTGTTGTCCATTTATTTTTACGCCCATGGTGCCATCTTTCATTTTTTGTATCGGTTCTTCTATTACTAAGTTAAAAAGTATCATCGGTGATAATGGGCATCCTTGTCTTATTCCCTTTTGTATTTTTACTTTTTCTTTTGAATTACCGATTTTTATTTCCGCCGATTGCTCTTTATATAACTCCCATATTATTTTTCTATCTTTGTAATCTACTCCTATTTCTTCTAGTTTTGCGAATATCCCATGTTACACAATCAAACGCCTTTTCTATATCTACGAATGCTATACATAGCCCTTCACCAATTTCCATTTTTTTCTCGATGGTTAATCTTAATGCCAATATAGCTTCTCGAGTACCTCTTTCTTTTCTAAATCCGAACTGATCATGGCTTAGTTTTTCTTCTATTCTTCGTTTTATTCTATTCAATACAATTTTTATAATTATTTTTGATACATGTGGTATCAAACTTATTGTCCTATAGCATTCCTTTGTGTTCATTTTTTTTGATATTGCTACTATTGCCGTGTTTTTAAAATCTGTAGGCAATTTACCCTGTTCATAGCAACTTTCCGTTAATTTAAACAGCTCCCTTATGATTTCTTCATCATCAGTCTGTAATAGTTCAGCTGGTATGGTATCCAAACCGGGTGCTTTTTTCTTTGGTAACTGTTTCAGTGCCAATTCAAATTCTTCCTTCATTATTTGGGGACCTTTGTCATCATCTTCTTTATTTTCATTTATAGTTATTTCTTCTATGTTCCCATCTGTCTTATATAGCGTTTCCAGATGTTCCTTCCATCTTCCGCATATTGCTTTCTCTTCTATTAGCATTTTGCCTTGTTTATCATTTATGATGTTACCAGTTATTATTTTACGTTTTGGATTCAACTTATTAATTTCTCTATATACTTCATCAAGTTTATTTTCTTCCATTTATTTTCTATACTTTTACATTGTTCATCTATCCATTTTTGTTTTTCTTCCCGACATTTCCTAGTGATTCTATTCCGCAGTTCTTTATATTTCTTTCGTGCTTCTTCTGTCCTTAATGCTTTCAATTTCCTTCTTTCGTCTATGTCTTGTATTATATCTGTTGTTATCCAGGGCTTCCTTATTTTTCTTTTATTTTTACCTATTGTTTTTTCTGCCGCCGTTACGATTGCATCTTTCATCTGTTTCCATTTCTCCTCAATGTTATTTATTTGTTTAATTTTTTTATTTCGTAATAACTCTTTTAATTCCAGATTGTATTTGTTCTCTTTTCGTTTTAGTTCATCCAGGTTCCATTTTCCCGCACTTCCAACGGTTATTTTTTTTCTTAGCGTCAATCTGCAGTTTGCAATGACTGATATGTGGTCACTATCTATATCCGCTCCAGGGTAACTTTTACACATTTTAACTTGATTCCTATATCTTTGTTTATTAATATGTAATCAATTTGATATCTGCTCGTATCTCCAGGTGCTATCCATGTATACCTTCTCCTTTTGTGATTTTTGAATATTGTATTACTTACTATTAAGCTGTGTTGTTGACAGAATTCGATTAATCGTTCCCCTCTTTCGTTTGTGTGACCTAATCCATATTTTCCTACTATTTTCCCATACTGCGCTTCTCCTACCACTGCGTTGAAGTCCCCCATAATTATTACGTTTTCTTTATTATTGATTGTTTGTAATATGCCGTCTAATATATCATAGATTTCGTTTATTTCTTCGTCCTTTGCACTGCCTGTCGACATATATACCTGAATCAGAGTTGTTGGAACCGGTTCTGTTTGTAACGTTATCATCATTATCCTATCGCTTATGGCTGCTATTGTTTTAACACTTTGCCCCCATTGTTTGTCTAACTCCTCTGCTTCCTTTTTCCTCTCCACTGAATATTATTCTGTAGTCATCGCTCCAAAAGTCTCCATTTCCTTCCCATCTCCGAACATAATGCCATTATGTTCGTTTTTAGCCTTGTCATTTCTATCTTTAATTCCTCCAACTTTCCTGTTTTTAAAAGCGTTCTTATGTTCCACGTTCTTAGTCTAATTTGTTTCTTTGACCTTTTCTTCGTTTGGCTTTCCGCTACTTTTCCTGGGAGATCTCAACCTCACAAGTATGCCCCCTCCTGCAGAGTTCCGCTCCCGTAAGGGAACGGGGGAGCTCGAGTCAATTAACGTTGCCGTCACTGACCGTCCAATGCCTGATATACCGTTTCTGGTACACCCCTTGGATGCAGCAGTTATGTTTTTTCTTGTACTTGTCATATTGATAAAAGGAAGATATAGTACGCTGGTGGTTTTCCGTTGCCTTCCAGCGGATTTTCTTTGGGTAAAAACCCTAACCACAAGGCAGTGGCTTTGTTTTCTGTTAAGGTTGTCTCCCTTAGCATTTGGATCAATATCCTAACCGCAAGGCAGCGGGTTGTTACTGAGGTGGTAACAATTTTGTTAGGTTTTTACGGCGACCTAAACCGGCCGAGGGAGAGACAGTCATAGGATTCTTGCAGACTTTTAGTAGACAGGTCCTCAAGCTGTCCATCTGCATCCTCGTGTCTCCTTGCCCTGTCGCTACTAGAGTATTAGCACAGCTTAAACCTGTAAGATAGAAATGCTAAACAGACGGAGGGGCTACATTTATTGCGCTTCCGACCGCGGAAAACGCGAGAAACCAATAAAGATCTCGAGAATATGTCGGATCTGCGCCTGATAAAGAATTTATATCGGTAGCCAAAATATAAATATGGGGGTAATAGGTGCGAGCGAATGTACTATAAGTGGCGACAGTTGTCTATCTACTCGGTTCATATATATATAATCTATACCGATATGTATACAGAGATACGGAATTGTACGTGTATGCGAACCAATGTAAGCGAAGTGATTTGAATGTATATTTCTAAATGCGAAAGTATCCAATCGTATATTTCTACGCTACTATATACATTATTACAACTGAAAATGTATGATACATAGCCTTTGTTCGATGACAGTGTAATCGTATCATCGTCATTTATCATCGAACCCACGGGTTCGTTTCCTTCATTTCATTCTATTTTCGATCATCCTTTTTAGATCCCACTATGTTTGATCTTTATTATTCAACGTTACATAACTGTCGAAAAGCTTCGAATGAAATAATTTTATTGAGATTAAACCGCGTTATTATTTAATTTTATTTATACTTCGTAAAATCTCCGATATATATATATATATATAAAAGTGTTTAATAGTGGAAATAGTATTTAATACGGTTCTTTCCACGATATTGATTTCACGGAATACAAATTGTAGTAATAGCCTCGTAATGGAAAAATTGCACAATTTGGATAATTATCTATTAACGTTAAAATATCAGATAATACAATGTAATATAAATAAAATCTACCGTGGCTTCGACTGGTTAACGGGCTGGCAGTTTTTACACCGTATTCGTACGGCATCTAACGAAACTTCCAACGTCGAACTGCTGCGAAATTAATGCGTGAAACTCATCCGTCGAACCGTAAGTCAATTATACATTATATAATAATGTAACTCTCGAACAGGAGATGACTAATAATGATGATCGATATATAAATAATATATTGCAAAGCTTTCTGTTTATCTTCCGAAAACGGCGTCCGTATTGCCTTTGTTAGCTAGCAGTGCCGTGTATACAATAATAAACTTATCGAATCGTAATCATTTTAAAACACTAACCATAGCGAAATGTGCGGTAATTTAGTCAGTTATTTTCCTCGTGTTATAGAATCATCGATCGAATGGAAATTTCGAAAGGGACGAGTAAAAGCTGATTTTTTAATCGCAACCCGCATTTACGTATTATCGCCCGATTCCACATCGTGAGAAATATGAGACCGGCATTTAACCAGTTTACAAAGTGATCAAAGTTGAAAAAAATGATTATGCGAAGAATTACAAATCGGGGCGTAAATAGTTGAGAGGTATGATTGATTTTTTCCTAAGGCTGGCGATTGTAACGGAATTAATAGTAAAGTGTGAGACGAAATATCTTTAAGAAAAAATTAGACTGTTATTAAAATAATAATGTATAATAAATAATAATATTTAAAGGCAAGCCGAAGCTGTACGGACCGAATAAAGGAAAGAATAGCATCGACTGCGAATGCGGCAATTTTGGATACAGAAGAAATCAAAACAAAAATAAATTAAACAGACCGTGGTCATAATTTGGGCTATTCGAAAAATAATAATAATAATAATAATAAGATATTTCATAAGTTTAGATTGCGGAATGTAGTGATTTTATTTATACTTAATTACTAAAAACAGTTGAAATCACTAAATTTATTTAATTATGCGAAGCTTTTCGGCATTTACGCCATTGTCAAGCTATATACAATTAAAATTAACTCTACAAAATCATAAAATATTAATTTAAAACTAAGTTTACAATTTTACACTAAAATGAATTATAAATACTTAAAATTATCTGACAATGACAGTGGTAAACAACACCATCAATTATCAGTAATATAAAATTTACAGAACAGTAGCTAGAAAATAATTATTTTATAAAAATATGTATTTGAACAATGAAAAATATTTAGGAATAATATTTTTATAATATACTTTTTAAAATTAATTCTTCCTCAAACTTTACCATTGAATTTAATAAATTATTTTTATCCCTTTCTTTTATTATTTCCATTTTTTCAAGTAGTTTTTTTTTTTTTTTAAATGTTTTTCTGTATGTAAAATTTTATAATTTTGATTAATATTATTTATTTTGTGTTTTAATTCTATACAATGTATTTTATGATTTTGTAGAGTTAATTTTAATTGTATATAGCTTGACAATGGCGTAAATGCCGAAAAGCTTCGCATAATTAAATAAATTTAGTGATTTCAACTGTTTTTAGTAATTAAGAATAAGATATTTCGTTTGAGAAAACAGAATATATGACAAACATTGGGATGTCTCTTCGTACCGGAAAGTAAAAAAACAAAATTACCTAATTTCGGATACTTATATGAGGTTATTCAACAAAATGGATGGAGAAGCGTTAAAAATGAGGGCAAGAAAACTTGAAACGGCGTCTACTAATTAACGCGCAATGTGTAAATTAAAAAATGTCGATAAATACCGAGGATCGGATATTATAATAGAATTGTTAAACCTAAGTATTTTAATACAGACGAGCGAGATTATAGCTAAATGATATGGGAAAAATTGAAACATTGAAAACAAAAGAAAGTATAGGTTAACATTCTCGGCCCAAGAATTAAAAATGAGATGTTCAGAAACGGGCTTAATAAAGAATTATATGAGAAGGTATAAAAGCTATCGGACGATATGAGGGGGGAAAAAAATCAAAGAATGAATAATAGGACTAATAAAACGAATCTCAGCATTTTGCGAGTTGAAAATCAGCCTAAGGTGGTTCTCGAACACGTACAAAGATCTCGATGAAATGCAAATAAATAGCGAAACGACTGATAACAGAATAGAATTAAAGTTCGTTGTTTTCACAATAATAATAATAATAATAATAATGTAATGATAACCGAGGATTTCGTAGAAATTATAAAAAAATAATGACGAACCGATTGAATAATAAGAAAAACGTATTACACTGAAATTGTATCCTAGTTAGAACGAACAATTCATTAGAAAATTTTAATAGTGGAAATAAGAAAAAACGAAAGTATAAGTCAAGAAAACGAAAAAAAAAACAAAAACAGCAGAGAATGAACATCCAAGACTAAAATTTTCCAAATCAGTTTTAAACTTGATAGAAAGTGAGAATAAGTAAAAATGAACGATACGCCAGAAAATGGAAGAATGATTAAACTAATTAAAAACAACTTAAAGAGTATGGAATTTGAATATAGATACGATGTGAAATTTGAATATAGATACGATGTGAAATCGAATTAAAAGTTTGAAGGCATCTGGATGTTTGTCGGTGAAAGTATGTATATAATTTAAGTATGGGCGTGTCGAAAAGTCGGCTGTGGCCGAACTGCAAACGGTTACAGGGCATGTAATAAGGTTTGAAGAAACAACAGTTCTTGCCAAAGTAGATAGGTTAGGTGAAAGAATTGTTAGGGATAGAGATTGAAAAATTCAAGAACTTCAACAGAGAGGATGGCTTCCGACTTGATCCGGTATGGAGAACGATGGTTGGTCAATTGAGAACCAATCAGATGTAGTGTAGTTCTCTCTATATAGTTAAGCTGGTAGCTTGAGTTCAGTTTAGTTCTGATGATGGGCACGGCATGTTGCTTGAAACGTACGGGTTTGTTAACATATCGCTTTAATTTCATTAATAAATCCGGTTTTTTCTTTTTTTTTGTACGCGGTTGTTCGGAAATTATTGTATCTAATTATAAAAGTATCTATGATCAATTCGGGGTTATCGATAGCACTCGCGATCTGTAAATAAGTACTAAATCGACGGGGAAGATAATAATAAACCACTTCGTATATGTTCAGAAAACTCTTCGCTCGACAGAGTCGTTATGAATGTACCAGTTGAGGACGGAATTTATTTAGGCGATTTAGGTTGATGATACGTAAGATGTACGTTCGTATTTATAAAATATTCATATAATAATGATAATTTTTATTATCAATAAATTATCATTTTCTACAGACACTACTTTTTAGAAATTAGGAAACAGGTTAGGCGAATGGAATTCGAAAAACATAACCGAGGTCTAATAATTACTAGAGGTAAAGTCCTTGCCCCGGTTATAATGTTATTAGAAAGAGTTGAGTGTATTTTGACTTATACAGATGTCAATAAGACAACTAATCTGCTTGACTATTTCGTAGCCGGAGATATTTCGTCATTGTATACTAGAGTTAAGTATCTTCATTTTATTTAGGATATCGGTGATGTAATCTGCCATATAACTGATAAAATACAAATTACAGTTAGAACTTCTAGTCCGATACTGCTAAACACGAAAAAATAATATTAATAAGACCGTTGACTGGAGAATATAATTTAATTCCTAACCTATCAGTTTAATCTCGTTCTACTGGAGTAAGTTCATCAAGTTTTCGGGCTAATTGAGAATAGTCTGGAGGGGAAAAGGATATGCGTCGGTATTTAGATGCTTCTGCCGTTGTGAAATCGAATTTAATAACGTTCGAATAAATATTTTCACACTCAGAAAAATCTCGTCTTCCAAGACTGATCTCATTTATCACCTTTTGGAAACAGCGCAAAAAAGACATGAATAGAGAACACGCTTTAACGGTATATATTTATTAAAACTTTCGTGGTTGTTTTCCATACGTCTAGAATTATTTTCGGTGAAAACCACGTCCTGATTATTCAAAAAACTTAACGTTTCGAATGGGCTTACACCACTCATCATCAGAAACGAACTAAACCACAAACCCTTGAGTTATTTCCTTTTATAGGCACTTCTCAATCGGAACTTAATATTTCCAGGGCTGTGATTGGTCCTACCGTCAGCTGATACATCACCTGATATTACTGTATGGTGATTGGTCAATTCTTCTGTAGTCATTATATTTCCAAGGCTATGATTGGTCCTACTATCAGATGATATTCCTGTATTGTGATTGGTTAATTTGTCAGTAGTAATTATATTTTCAGGGCTATGATTGGTCCTACCATCGGCTGATTCATCACCTGATATTCCTGTATTGTGATTGGTTGGTACTTCTGTAATCAATGGTTGGTTGGCCACTTCAGTAGGGTATTTTAATTTTTCTCTATTGTTAAGTAATACTGGTTTCCAAGCATCAGGTAGCCGAAATCCATCTTCTCTGTTGAAATTATTATGCTTTTCTATTTCAATAGCCTCTCGGACAATTCGCTTCCCATATTTTTGCTCCTTTACCAATACCTTCCTCTCCTCGAAGTCTATAGAGTGACCCGCTGTAATTAGATGTTCTGCTACTGCTGATTTACTTATGCGTTTATATTTACAATCTGCAGCATGCTCTTTAATGCGTGTAAGAGCATGCTGCAGATTGTAAATATAAACGCATAAGTAAATCAGCAGTAGCAGAACATCTAATTACAGCGGGTCACTCTATAGACTTCGAGGAGAGGAAGGTATTGGTAAAGGAGCAAAAATATGGGAAGCGAATTGTCCGAGAGGCTATTGAAATAGAAAAGCATAATAATTTCAACAGAGAAGATGGATTTCGGCTACCTGATGCTTGGAAACCAGTATTACTTAACAATAGAGAAAAATTAAAATACCCTACTGAAGTGGCCAACCAACCATTGATTACAGAAGTACCAACCAATCACAATACAGGAATATCAGGTGATGAATCAGCCGATGGTAGGACCAATCATAGCCCTGAAAATATAATTACTACTGACAAATTAACCAATCACAATACAGGAATATCATCTGATAGTAGGACCAATCATAGCCTTGGAAATATAATGACTACAGAAGAATTGACCAATCACCATACAGTAATATCAGGTGATGTATCAGCTGACGGTAGGACCAATCACAGCCCTGGAAATATTAAGTTCCGATTGAGAAGTGCCTATAAAAGGAAATAACTCAAGGGTTTGTGGTTTAGTTCGTTTCTGATGATGAGTGGTGTAAGCCCATTCGAAACGTTAAGTTTTTTGAATAATCAGGACGTGGTTTTCACCGAAAATAATTCTAGACGTACGCTTTAACGGGTTAGTGTAATCTTGTAAATTTGAAAAATGTCTCTTAAAAGACCACGCAATTTGTCCGTTACTTTTTTACCGGAACTAGCACTATCATATTAGTACACACTTAACGATAATATATATATATATTAGCCATTTATGATGTTGAAGTAAATGTATATGAATAAGTTAGACGTGTTCGAGACGTAAGCTCGGAGGAAAATCGAACGAATAAGCTGGATAAAAAAACTCCAAAATAAACACATACTACATCAAATTGAAGAGAATAGGTCGTTATTAAATCGGATAAGGAAAACACGATTAACTTTGATAGGTCGCATGTACTTCAGCACCAGCTATTCTCGAAAGTGAAATCCAAAGAAAAATGAATCCTCGCAAGACCTACAAACACATTTGTAACAACCCTGTTGAACGACATCGATTTAAAAAAAAAAAACTGCGCTAAATTTAAAAGCGCTTTGGAAGACGGCGAAAGATGATCAGCGATAACGGATCGGTCTCGGGACTGCACTAATGATGATGATCAAATAAATTGAAAACTTTTCTCTTTTCTAATTAGTGCTGCGTGCTAACAATTTTCATTTGTAGAGAAAAGCTAAATTCGAGGAAATCGTTACAGTGTATTATTATATTCAGATGTAAACAGTGCGCTCGATGTAAAGTTAACCCGATAAATTGAAAAACTTTACCGAAGAATAGCATTTAATTATTATTTTTTTACTCGTTTTATTTTAAATTTTTCAAATAATACGTATCGTGTTCTGTAACTAAATAGGTAAGATATTAAAGGTTCCTCATTTTTCGGAATGCACGAGGAGGTATAATTGGAGCAAGGAAAATGGATATGTGCGAACACAATATTAGGTCGATGGGTAGTAGTTCAAATTTCTCCTCGCACGGGTTCCTATTCTTTCGATAATTGGGAAGAAATTTTTAATCTTCAAGAAGTCTCTTACGACCGTATGACTTGTAAAAATATTGTTTTTTTTTTTTTTAATAATTCTACCGTACCGAAATTTTCACGGATGACGATTATTCAGTAAACGCCAACGACGGTCCGGTTGATAACGATATTACACCTATAACGTGAAGAAACAAATCGAGACGCGAATACGAAATAATAATAGTGTCGATAACGAAAATAGTACTAATTAGAAACCTAGTAGGAAATTCCCCCCTAAAACTATGAAGACAATAGTGGGTGGTTCGTTACTCCGTCTAGGATTTTTACCTCCTAGTCAAATTTGATACTCATCTACAAACCGATTGGATTCTCATTAATCCGATGATATCGCGCGAGTCAATACGAGACAGTTTGATATTCGGAAGTTGGAAAGAGACGACTTTAGCGTAAAAATTCTTATACCCCGATGGTAGACGAAGTCAATGAAGCAAAACACTACAGGCACAATCGGTAGGCTGTTTGTTACACGAGTCTCAAATTTTTGTTACCGCTCTCTTTACTCAGATTATCTCTATATCATCTCCGACGGGTTCATACATACCGTTCAACTCTATAGTAAACTGAGTTGGATCATCATTAGTGTATCAGCCTGTAGGCACTAATCGCTTCCATCCGAGGCTGTCGTGATATTCTACTTTACGACGAATGTTGTTCGTAGTATTCCACGTGGCTTCTTCCCTCATTATCTTGCCTTCGACAACACCTTTCAGGATATTTTATTGTAACGAATTACCTATGTCGTTGCGGATATTTCGTAATATACTTATTTTTTAATTTAATACTTCTAGTACTAGTTTGCTGTTCATTTTGCTGTACCCAATTAATTTTCCTTAGACGCCGCCGATACCGCAATTAAAAAAAGCTTCTAATTTGTCTCGATCTCTTTGTTTCATCGTCCAATATGTTTTTGATTGTTTTAATGAGTGCGCGTATTGAGCATTGAAAGAGTTTTTTTACCATTGCTATACGATTGTTCATATCTCGAGTACAATCCGTATTACGCGTTATTGTCTGTCCTAAGTATTGCGAATATTTTTACCTTTTGTATTATTTCGTTTTCTTATTTTATAACCTATTTGCCGTAACTTTTGTCTCGTCACTGTCTAAATCTACATACCGTACTTTTTCATTACCCCGTATTTAATTTATTAATCATCGCCGAAAGTGTTTTGGGACTGTCCGCTAGTAAAACTTTACCATCCGCGAATTTTATTACAAGCAATTTTTTTTTGCCTTCAATTTTGATCAAGATTCACATTTATAATTATTTCCACAAATGCACTAAATAGGCCATGTAAGTCCTGCTCTACTACTTTACTTATATCTGTTTGTTTCCGACTCGATATCGTTGAATTATATCCATTTTCTGTCGGCTATATAAATTGTTACGAGAGTCGGATGGAGATAGGTTTATTTAAGGGAAAGACTTCTTATACCAATGGAGCAAAACACACGAGAGAGTAGACTGTCTGTTGGTCAAATTTCTGTCTCTTCTCTCTTTTCTCGTAAGTAGGGATCCCTTCCGTGGAGCCGTAACGGACCAGCAAATGTATACACCGTTAACACGCACAAACTCTTTAATTTCGTCGTAATATTATTTACCTAAACAACCGACTTATGAACCGAAATCATTTTTCTCTACTTATTTGTCGCCCCATACTCGCGCAGTTCCCCATCTGTTGGCGACGTTCGATTTTAGAAATACTTTCGATAACGATAACGATTATCATCACGATTATTACCGATGTTGTTATTATTACTAACGCTATATTTTGTGTATATATATATATATATATATATATATATATATATATATATATATATATATTTAAATGTATATGTATATAAAAAAATAAACACTCTAAACCGCTCTTTGCCACTGCCGGCATATTTGCCAAGTTGCGGAAGTCTGTATTATTATTATTGTTATTGTTACTGCTATTGTTATCGTCGTTATAAGAGCCAGAAATATTAACAGGGCGCGAATTTCCTTTAGTGGTAGGGTTTAAAGTTGTTTTCGAAACTTCGTATCTATACAACGTCGTGTACGAAGAGTTTCGAGTTTGGTTTTGAAACCGCTCGAACAGCGATAAGAGACAATTGCCGAATAAACTCGTTCGCTACTAATTTTGGAAGTTTATACAAGACGCTCTGGCAACGTCGCTCGACGACAAATGTAACGGATATACATTTAGAGGCTTGTGTTTCTTTTGTTACATTTAATAAGACGCGTTCAGTGTAAATACCAAAATGTAAACGGCCACCCGAATGATATAAAAACGAGGAAATCTATCTGGTACGGTAAAGATAAATAAAGACCGAAATAATACAATTTTTCTCGGTGAAGACAGAATAAATACGCTATCTCGCGAGAATCCAGATAAAGAGTCTATTGCCAATTTTTCTTTACTATAAAATAAAATGCTATAACTTTACTACGATGGAACACAACTTTAGTTTCTTTAGGAAAATTTAAAATATACGAAACGCACTCGAGATGTAAAGTGTTCTATTATTATAATAAGAGTGTACAGCTCGTTATCCAACGGAAGAACGCGAGAAGTAAGTGGTGCCAGGACTGACGAAAGACGAGAAAAACACCTGCCATTATATAATTAGAAAAAATCGCAAAATGCAGCGGCAAAATATTTAAAATTGGTCGTCGATTTAGCACTTTCCGATCGTACATTAGGAAATTTCAACACAAAATTATAACTTTAATAGGGGGGGGAACAACATTGCTTATTAGCGACTGTAGGAAATTTTCGACGCATTTATGTAAATATCAAGGCATAAATGAAAGATACTGTAAAGATGACAGTCTAAAATGGAAGTAGGCTGGTCACATGATTCGTCGGGATGATTTGGCCGCAAATATAACCAAGCGGAATCCAGGTTACAATAACAAAAGTGCAGACAGTCAAACGTTAATGTGTGGACTTCAGACAACGGATGGGTTCTTACTTGATTGAAGCTCGAATAGAACGGAATGGAAGAAAACGTGGCGACTATCTGATTTTAATAACGATGTCTACACATTTCATTGTCGAATCTAATTACCTTTCTCCACCGATGTCTCTATTCCACCATCTAGCCTTTCTTTCCTACCGCGCCTTTATTCATGGCTGCTGTACATAGCGCGTTAATTTTAATGATAATAATAAAGTGCAAACTGTCGTCATGTTCGTTACTTATTAATTACTCGCGTCATGTCTTCGTCGTCTTTTTAAATTTTGTCCAATTTACCACAAGCGTTATCGCTTTAAATTAGTTTTCGGTCTTTTTCTCCGAATCTAACCATTAGATTTATTTTTCTTCAATCACAAGCACAGAACTAGAACTGTCTTCGCAATTAACCATCTCCAGTCTTTTCTCACAATGCGTGCTCCCGGTAATGACCTATGGGAGTGAAACGTGGAATACAACAGTAGCAATGGAGGAAAGGCTAAGAGTAGCGCAAAGAAGAATCGAAAGGAAAATGATTGGCATAACACTGAAAGACAAGAAAGAAAATAAATGGCTTAGAGAAACAACAAGAATAAAGGATATAATACTAAGTATAAAGGAATCAAAATGGAGATGGGCTGGTCATCTGGTAAGACACCAGGAACTCTTGGCAAATAAAGCGACAATGTGGACTCCAGACGGAAATCGTAGAATAGGCAGACCACTAACACGTTGGGTTGACGATATAAATAAATTTCGAAAAGATTGGGCAAGTAAAGCGGCTGACAGGAAAAAATGGAAGGAACTTCGAGAGGGCTACATCCAGCAGTGGATTGAAAATAGCTGATGAAGAAGAAGAAGAAGAAGAAGTCTTTTCTCACAGATGCGTACTCAATCTTGCGCGTAATCGTGTTATTTCCATTTTTCGAATGTTCTATACAGCACTATTCTAACAAATTTTTACTTATTCTCTCTTTTTATACATATTCACGCATACATGTATGCGTATATAATAAACAACGTTCGTATTCGCACGTTTTATAATAAAATTAAAGCTTTAATTATTAATTATCGTATAATAAAAATCTTCAATTAATCTTTTATTTTAAATAAATTAGTTTATAGGGGTGAAATATACGCGGCAATTATATATATATATGTATATATTGCATTTAATGTAAAATGTAAAAATGTAAAAACGCGTATATTTGGCATTATATTAAAAAGTTATAATAATATTTAATACCGAAACAAATGTCCTCTCCATTTATGAAAGTAAAAATATAAACTGGTAAATAATAAATATACAAGATGAAAATAGTATCGATGGTCAGACAAAAAACCATCACAAATGAAAAGCGGTAATTTAAAAAAATAATAAGTTTAATTATATAACGAATGTGTAATATCATTTATAAGTAATGGAAACGAAAGCAAATTATAACGTTATGAGAATAATACATTATGTTTAATGCGTCGGTGCTATACTTAGTATATCTCCCTGGAATCGTAATTTCCTATTACTGGAAGTAAATTATTACGGTGCGTACTACAACTGAGAAAAAAATTTTGGGATAGTTTGAGGATATAGTCTTTTACATATGGTATCTGCAGAGCACTATGCATGTATGAAATTTTAGTGCATACGGGAACATTGAGGATACATCTAAGACATCGATTTTGGACTAATTGCAGTCTATTAAAATTAGCATTTCAGACTGAAGACCAAACTGGACAAGAATATGTTAAAATAGGCCTAATGATTGACTTGTAGATTATTAGTTCATTATTAATATTTAAGTGAGAGTTACGATTGAAAATGGGATAAATTGAATAGATCTGTTTGTCTTCAATGATGCATGGTCAATATGCTTGGAAAAGGTTAGCCACTTGTCTAAAATGACACCAAGATAGCATATCTGGTCAGACCATTCTATATCAACGCCACTGACGTGAAGTCTGGTCGGTAAAAACGGTCTTCGACGAGTGAAGAAAATTTTATCGTAAAGCGGTGAAATAGAAGTGAATTCCCAATTATTTGTGCAATGAGAGGTGCATATGGAGACACAGACCATGTCTTAATCAGAACAATATTTAGATACCTCGGTATTAAGCATCATCCACGGCTACAAAATGATAAACAAGCCATTATAATATAGATCGCTTAAAAGATAAAGAGATTTTAAACAAATTTACAACAATATTAACTACCGGTCTCCAAAATTCAGCATCATCTTCTATATCATATGCAGAAAAACAATGGGATAGTATGAAAAAAAGAGATAATAGTAACGTGCAAAAGTGTTCTCGGATATAAAATAAAAAAGTTTCTGGTTTGCAGACTGTTCTAAAAACTTGCAGCATGAGATCGAAGAAAAGAGGTAAGCTATTATAGCCTGGCAAAAGACAAAAGGAATTTAACAAAAATAATTAAATATACTTCAATAAAAGCTAATGTACCACGTGAAACCAGAGATATACAAAACAAATTGTGAGTTAACAAGATGAAAGATATCCAAGTGTTCACAAAAATGCATTTTATGCAGCTAAGAAATACAATAATGGCGTGTAACAAATTCTCTAGACGAGTTTTTAAAGTACAAAAACTTAACAACGGCCACTAAAATGACCGTATATAAAAAGCTCTGATATTGTCGACAATATCATATGACCGAGAGACCTGGCACATAAACATGAAACAACTGAAATAGTTAGCAGTCTGCCATCTAAGATTACTCAGGCATTTCCTTCGTATAAACTGAAAAGGTCATGATCCAACGATAATGTGCTAAAATGACTAACGCACTGGAGTAAATCCAAAAAAGGACGCGACGTTGGAAATGATGACTAAAAACAGAATCGAATTGTTACAAACGACATTGTAAATCAACGCCCCGTATATCAGACATTAAGAAGGTCCAAACATCGGTTCAACATTGCCGAGAGGACAGAAATTCATTGTACACTATGGCATTTTACAACATATTTATTAAAATTGGCTTGAACTCGCATATGCGGCTCTAATATTAAGAACAACATCGAGAACAGTATAGTAACACTCATACTCGTGATAGAGCTAATGAGCAAGAATAATAATAATAATAATTATTATTATTATATATATATATATATATCGAAAGAACAATAGTTATGGGACGAAGTAATGGTATACAACCAAAAGGCAGAGTACCGATTAAATGGAGACATGCAGTGACTACTGCAGCTCAGATGACATTTTCAAGATACGTTCACGATGTCGAAGATCGCCAAAGGTGAAAGCGGAAAATAAGGAAGCTATTACCTTGATCACAATACCCCTACGTGTGGTTACGATTAAAAGAGATGTAATTTGAAAAGTGTGGAATGTAATGATTTTTACAAGAAATAAATAAGAAAAAAAATCACTAGAATTTTCTTTAAAAAAAAATTATAAAACTTTAGACATTCACTATCAGATTATTTTATAAATACTCTATTTACACCCTGCTAATTTTTGTAAATTGTATATATATAAATTTAATATTTCTTTACATTTTATATTTTTATATTAATTGTATATATTTTTATATTTTATTTTTGAAGTACTTGTTGGTAATTTTCTTTTTTTATTTACTTCGAATAATTTTACTAAAATATGTAAACATATATATATACACTCGCATGTTCCACTTATAATTCGGGTAAACATCCATCGGATATCCGTGAAACTGAAATTCGAACAAATTACAACCTGGACGACCTTCCAAAGTTTTCTGACAAATACCTGACTGTAGTGGTGAGGCAGGAATATGAGCTTCGCGGCCAATTATCCGTTCCTAGAATATTCATTATTCATGAAGAAAAATATCGAAATGCGGTTGTATTTCTCAAGAAGCTAGGCCACTAAATTTATATATATATATATATATATATATATATATATATATATATATATATATATATATATATATGTAAGAGACCAGCGTCTTATTTACTCACCTACAAGATACTTTGTTACCGTTACAGTACCCGGCACTGAAGAAAAAAATAAAAGAAAAAATAAGTATAAGAGGGTTTCGCAGATTTCGCGTAGGTTTTTCTCTTTATCGGTCCCCGTTGTATCGTTCTTAGATATCACCTGAGAAATTTTGTCACCTTCTTACGATCGTCCTTGTAAATATCTTAGGCCTCTATTAATAATTGTTACCTTTCCTCGTTTTATGACTTTTTCGTGTTTTCGTCCGACTAGATGAAACCTTAACTGTTTTCGTAATTTCGGACCAAACGTACTTCGGACGTTTAGGACGACACGTTCGGTCGCCGAATTTTACGGTCTTCTCTCGTTTTTATCGTCGTTAAAGACGTCGCGGTCTGATCCTAATTAACGACGTTCGAATTTATCGCTAAAATCGGTTCGATACTACGTTCCGATAGTTTCGGTATTTATTCCTGTCTCAAAGTCATGACACGAATCTACTTATTATATCTCTTCTAAATAAAAGCTGAGTACTTCCGGTTCTCGAGATGTGTCCGAATACGAGATACGTTATAACTTAATTAAGAGTGAAAAAGACATAAACTACGAGAAAGTAGTTCGTTAAATTTTCTATAAAAAGACCCTATTCGACTATTAAGCCATTATCAACAGTGGGCGTAAGCACGATTATTGTAATATAATTAAATAAAATAAATCGAATAAATAAAATATATTAATATAATATGTACGATTTATATAAAACGTAAAAGGAGAAACGGAAAATAAAATGTAAGAAAATAATTTAAATGTACGAAATTACAAAAAAAAAAAAAAAAAAAAAAATACTAATTTAGAAGAAAAAATATTTTAAAAATAATCTGATATAACGAATGAAAAAGTAGCTATATAAAATTTATATATATATATATAATTAAATTAAGTAGCTAAAATAAAAAAACAGAAAATTAAAATTAAATCTATAATCTAGCTCTTAAAATTAATTTTTCGTCAAAATTGATCATTGAATTTACTAAACAGGTTTTTTTTGTTTTATTATTATTATTTTAATGTTTTTTTTTCTTTTTGGTAGCAGTTTTATTCTTTGATATAGTGTTTTCGTGTATGTAAAATTTAATAATTTAGGTTAATATTACGGATTTTGTGTTTTAATTCTATAGAACGTTTTTGAAATAGTTATTTTCATCGTCGTTCGTCACATTGATTACATATACTTTCGATTTTTTAAATGTTTATTGTTACATAAAAATTAAGACACTTTACGGAGTCTTATCGATAGAGTAAAAACAATTTTAACAAATAGTAATAAAGTAAATAAAGAAGAAAACGTAATATAAAACAAATATCAATCGATAATAACCTTTCTTACAGTTGATAATAAAATATGCAGAAAAAAAATCTTACAACAAAACTAGAGTAAAAGTTAAAAAGAATTATTTCGGTTCGATAAATTATGTCGGAAGTTATAATAGAAATATTTTTAAATTTATAAAGTAGATGCGGCAATAAGAAATATTCTAATACCGTATTACTTCGAATTTAAGACGCACTTTTTTTCACAATTCAACGTCTTAAAAGATCAAGGGTGCATCTTAAATTCGAGATGCTTTCTAAATTGACCACATGTATAAAACTACCTATTATACGTACTAAAATCTCCTATTATACGTGAAATAGTGTAGTAGTCCTATTTGCTACATTAATGCTATCGATATATCACACTAGCTGTAGGAGTTGATTAATGATGTTTATAAAAGTGACTTGTAAACCTATTCCCATTTCCGGTCACAGTCGTTGCTCGTCAGTCAGTGTCGCTCTCCCAAACATTGCAGTTACTAACCCATCGTTGTTTTGTTAATACGGTACTTTTTCTTTTTATTATGGAAAAGCGTTTTACATAGGAAGCGGAATTTAAGCGTAAAGTTATTTTATGCGCAGAAAATATCGGAAATCGTGCCGCCGGTAAACAGTTCTCGATTAACGAAGAGAATGTTCGCCGTTGGCGTGAAATGAAAAATAAGTTATTCGCGTGTAAACGAACAAAAAAATCATTTTCGGGACCAAAACATGGAAGATATAAATCGATGCTGCCGTTTTAACTTATTTTAAAGAACTTCGCACGAAAGGTCTTCCAGTAACGCGAGAAGCATTAATGTTAAAAGCCATTGTCAGCGATAAAACTCTTCAATTTAAAGCTAGTCGTGGATGGTGTGAAAAATTCATGAAAAGACAATGTCTATCATTACGTCGTAGAACCACAATTTGCCAGAAACTACCATCTGATTATGAGGATAAATTGGTGCAATATCAACGTCATGTAATACAACTAAGGTTAAAGAAACAATACCATCTTAGTCAATGCTGATGAAACTGCTGTTTTCTTTGACATGCCAAGAAATTACACGGTCAGTGAGAAGGGGCAAAAACAAGTAACAGTGAAAACAACCGGCTACGAAAAATTAAGAGTAACTGTTATGCTCAGTGCTACTGCGGATGGAAATAAGTTACCGCCGTATGTAATCCTGAAAAACTGTGCCAAAGGAAATATTCTCGGATGGGGTTATTGTTCGAGCCCAACAAAATGCCTGGATGACAAGTAAACTTATGCAAGATTGGTTGGAGTGCGTATGGGAGCGAAGACCAGGTGGGCTTCTCAAACGAGACAGCATGTTAGTGATGGATGCGTTTCGCGGTCATTTATCTGACGACATTGAAACCAGATTGGCAAATGGAAAATGCGATTTAGTAGTCATTCCTGGAGGTATGACAAGTCAGTTACAACCTCTTGATGTCGGTGTTAATAAAGCCTTTAAAGATCGTATTCGTGCGCAATACAATCAATGGTTGACTGAAAATAATCATCCTCTCACACCAACTGGCAAAATCAAACGAGCCTCAACAGGTACGATTGTAGGATGGATTTCAAAAGCTTGGAAAGATTTACCGCCCTGTATAATCATCGAATCCTTTTGGAAGAGCTGTATATCGAATGCATTGGATGGCTCTGAAGATGATTGTGCATGCAATCATAGTGACGAAGATGACGCAAACGATTCTACTTCAACGTCCGGCAATGACGACGATTCAACAACCGACGATAGCAATTAAAAACATAATTAGAAAAAGCAATAAATAGGTAATTTAGTCATAAAAATTACTGTTTTTTCCTGTTTGTTTTTTTTTTTATTGCAAATTGCGCTAAGTAAGCCTATGTAGCTATAAGTTTATAATATTTCGTATTATGTTGAAGAAGTATACGGGTATTGACTATTAGTATCTTAATTATTTCTATTTCTTCCAAAACTTCCTTTCCTAAAACCTTGTAATTTTAATGCGTCTTAAATTCGATGAATTTTTTTTTCTTCACGTTGAAAACCAAAAACCAGAGTGCGTCTTAAATTCGAAATAATACGGAATGAAACAAATCAATAGGAAACGACTAAATAGAAAATAGAAAAATATTTTTTTTTTAAATCCACGAGTATAAAAACTAAATCGTGTTCAATGTGAAAAAGAATATATGTAAGAGAAATCGGAAGACAATTTACAACGCAGTTTAAAGAACATTTAGATGAACAACGATGAGATATTTTCGTAAAACATCGTGTAAAGAATGAAAAAATAATGTCGATAATATTAACCAAAATTACCAAAAAATTTTACATACAGGAAAGTATTATAAAAATAAATGAAAACTACTAGAAGAAACGCAAATAATAAAAAGGGGAGAGATAAAAATCATCATCATTTCCGTCTCCGTATCGGAGGTAGGCGACCACTTACTATACATATTTCGTTGTACAGTGTAAGTAGCGTAGGCAATCATAATAATACGAGATAGACACACACATACACAACCGGGAGAACTGATTGTAATCACTTTGTTGTCACTATAAAATGCAGCCTCGCGTGTTATTGTAGTGTACTAGATTGTTTACCAGCGCGTATATTGTGCGTGGTGGTTTGCCATTGCTTTCAACGCAAAGATAAAAATAATTTATTATATTCGAAGATTAATTTTGACCAAGAGTTAGTTTTAAGAAGTAAATGTGATAAATTTAATCAATAGAAAAAAGTTTTTAATTTATTTGGTGTAATTATTATGTATGATGATTTGTAGAATATTTTATAAATAACTGTTTTCGAAGTGAAACTTCTATTAGCGCGGTTTATATGAGAAGTTAACCCGCAAAACGAGCGAGCGAACAGAATACACACACACGCACATATATATATATATATATATATATACCTACCTATCAAACGTTTTGTTGTGTGAGGGTAGTCAACAAAGTTACGAACGGTTAGGCAGGCTTATTCTTATATATATATATGTGTGTGTGCGCGTGCGTGAATGTGTGTGTTTATATATACGCACACGCGTCAAATTTAAAAAAAAACTCCGTATCGAATTTAGTTATTTTTTTTTTTATCAACTTGATAATAAGTCGAAAAAAAACATATTTATATATATTCCACTTATAATTTGTTTTTTTTTTCACTATGATATCTTTTATGATATTGTATATCTATATTAATTATTTTCTTACATTTTAACTTATTTTCAATTTTACTTTTTTGAATTATTTATAAATTATATATATTTTTATGTTTTTAATTTTTTTTTTTTGTTATTAACGTGATAATAAGTCGAAAAAAAACATATTTATATATATTCCACTTATAATTTGTTTTTTTTTACTATGATATTTTTTATGATATTGTATATCTATATTAATTATTTTCTTACATTTTAACTTATTTTCAATTTTTTCTTTTTGCATTATTTATAAATTATATATATTTTTATGTTTTTAACTTGTTTTCTTTTTTTTTTATCAACTTGATAATGAGTCGAAAAAGAAACATATGTATATATAAGTCTACTTATAATTCAGATCAACGTCCGTCGGATATAAACTGAAATTGGAGGAAATTACAATCGGGACGATAAAATTTTCTACACAATACTTGCCTCTAGTAAGAGTTCGGAATGCGAGCTTCACGGTCAACTATCCTCCGTTGAAGTATGTTACAAATTTAATCGACTTTTATATTAGACAAAAAGTTGCTAATTTTCGGTTTATTTTGTGCAATTTTTACGTATAAATTTTTGTACCGCTGATTTGTAGAATATTTTATAAATAACTGTTTTTTCACTTTGCTATTTTTTTTTTGTAATATCGTACATGCGTGTTAAATTCTTACATTATAACCTTGAACTCGTGGAACCAGTCCTTCCAATTCGGCCACGTATATTTAGCGATATTAAAGGGGATGATTTAGCAATTTGGCCTTTGAAAATTGGCGAGATCTGTTCGCCGAGGTTTGAAACAGCTGTCGATAGAATATCTATTGGCCATACGTCGAGCATTCGGTATCTACTCAGTATCCAACCACCCTTATGTGAAGTATACCGGTACTAACGATCTATTTTATCGTTGTAATCTGTCAGAAATTTACTTAATATCGCCGCAGTCAGTCGAAAACAAGTATCCCGAACAATTTCCACCTCCTGACCGACTTTATTAAAAAAAAAAATACTTACTAATTCCTTTTACATTATTTATAAATTATATTAGATTTTTATATATTTTTTACTTTCTTTTTACGTCCACTTGGTAATGGTTTAATAGTGGAAAACTTTGTTGTCTTTTTATATAAAACTTATCGTGAAAGGTAGGGTACTTTTTTAAAATTAGACAGAAACCTATGTGAAACGTTACCTTCGATTAAGAAACCTATTTCTGTTCTATTATTACAGTATGAAATATATTGATTTAGGACAGAAAGAACATTGCTATTGGAATTCGCTATATTCAACACTTTCAATCACACGCGTTTTCCATTTTTTACACAAAATTATATATATTTCGGTTTTAGAAAAAAAAAAAAATTAAAACCAAAAAAACCGAATGCAAAAAATAAAGTATCATTTTGGATGCAATAACGTTTTCAAATGTAATTTTTAAGGCGTTATATAAATATTGCAGAATCGAAAATTTTAATATCGACCGAATACATTTCATTACAAACGCGTATATATTAAACGTTTAATAATTTGAAGAAATTATTAATACTGTTTTTCATTTTGCTGGTTTTTTCGAATTGTAATCTTAAATTTATATATATATATATTTTTTAAATATTCACTCGATAATAGCCTAACAGCGGAAAAGTTTTGCGATTTTTCATGAAGAAGAAAAAATTGAAAAAAAAAAGAAAATTAGCGATTTAAACTTTTGTTGTTTGTTTTTACTAAAAGTTTACCTACCGTTATAGAAGACTTTTTATAAATTAGAGCTTACGAGTGTACGAATTATAAACGAACGCTAGGCGTATATGTAGAATTAAGACGGCTTATGCAGACAAAATATCCGTTATTATGTAAAAAAAGGAACAATTTTATTTTCCATATAGGGAACGCGAAAATTGAAAAATTACCATTCCACTTTAGTTTGAAGTAGTTGTTCCTTCTTTCGCCTCTGTTTTTTTCTCCCAGATGGATGTCTCCTATGATTTGAGGTTGTTCTAAAAAGTTGTCCGTCCATACGCAACATTTTAAACCGGCCGATATCTGTGTTAGGGTAACGTATTAGAACGCAACGGGTTGAAATACCGAAAGATACTTGAAAAAAAAGGCTCAACGAATAAATGCAGAGTGTTAACGTCGAAGCTGATTCACCGAATTACACATTTCTGTAGTGTACCAAATCCCATACGAGCAGAATACATCAGAGAAACCATTTTTTTTTTTTTTAATGGGGGTGCCTTTACAGCCTACCCAACGTGATACTGTGGGGACTATCTACATCTTAATCAAGCATGCTGACTTCTCTAAAAACGTCGCTATATGGGGGACCAACTGTAGCTTATCCAGATGTAAAAGGAAGACGATACATTATACGGAGGTGTAATACTCGAAGAACGCAACAAGATAAGGTAAAGCTCCGAGCGCAACGGTGCTACAGCAGAACATTCAAAAAAGACATGATCGGGGCTGCAGACTACCTGTTCAGAATGGAGGGGACAGAACGGACTTTCTCTAAGCTGCATACGGAAAAGACGGTCAGGCAACAAATGATGTCCAAATCGCAATCTGCTGATGAATACGATTCTCTTACGACTAATCTTTTTAAAAAGATAGAACCACGAGAGCCTGGGAAGAGACGGCTGGAGGTGATAGTAATAAGTCAGAAGTGATTGACTAATGCTCTTAGTGTACATTAGCTCCCATTGATCCCTATGCTCTAGCTGAATAAAGTGAATGATATCTTTGTGAGTTATTAAGGAGACCTCTACACCACTAGACGACGCGTCTTTAGCCAATGAGTCAACAAAAAAACTGCTTCGAGAATAAAAACGATGCAATCAATACATTAAGATATATAACCGCGATATTAAAAGAAAAGAAAAAGATGCGATATTTTCGGCTTTCATTTGGATATGCTGTAAGTAGAGGAGGTACGAATGAACCATCGGTCAAGCTGTCTTCGCCTACGAGAAAGTTTAGTTTATTTATTAAGGTTATTGTAATTTTATATATAAAAATGTCTATTTCTAAATAAAGAAAAGATATAAATATAAGCTTTTGGAAAGTTAAGCTGTACAAGAATAAAGATATACCCAACGGGCTAAAAAAAAAAGTGTACCATCAGTGCGTAAAAAAAACTTGCCGTAACTCAGAAAGCTCAAGAAATAGTATAATGTTTGGGAATTAAGATGTCAGAGAGGAAACCAATGGAACTGGGCAAGCCATGTGGCGAGGAGATGAACGAAACAAAATAACGGAATAGCTACCAAGGGAAAGATACAGAAGTAGCACTCGGTCGAACATAAGATGGCAGCATAATATAAATAGGTGAACAGGTGTAAAATGAATGGAGAGGCCGATAATCGTCATAGACGGAAGAAAAAAGGAAAAACGCTTACATCCAGCAGTGGATTGATATAAACTCATCGCAATATATATATATATATATATATATATATATATATATATATATACACGCGTTTTATAAAATATTTAAAAAAAAAAACGTAATCCACTCGCTAATAATAACTACAAATTAGTTCAACATAATCTATTCCAAAGCTTTCTCTCATTAATATGACAGTACTTTAAGAAAGCTATGAAAAAAACCACTTCAACGCCAAAACATAGTCTTAGTGTAATAGTAATGTCTAGTATTAATATCGCTCTCTTCCGTTATAACACGGGTGGAGGAGTTTAGTGTACGTCTCACGTGCACGAAAGCTCCTCTTCAATTTACGGTACCATATTTTTACCTCTTCAACAAACAGAATTCATCCTTTTCCCCCTGAAAACTGCAGTTTGTATCCTTCTACACAAATCTTTGCCATTTTCAATAGTATTATCTTCGAAAGGTTTAACTGCACACCCTTTCTTTACACGGATGGATCAAAGTCAACTCGAGGAACGAAAGCAACCGTGTTCATATCAGCTATCAATATTAGTAACGTGTACAAATTACGCCAACAACGTTCAGTATTTACTGCACAATGTATAGCAGTACTACAAGCCTTGTCAATTTCACTGAACTTAACACTCCGCGGAAATTACCTTATTATTACCGATTCAAAAAGCGTGGTGACGGCTGTAGACAATAAACGGAATGTGTCAGATACATTAATTGGATTAGTTTTGATAAACCTTAATAATTTGGAACGTGTTCTTATGGGTGCCGGATCATAGAGGCATTCCAAACAAAGAATTTATTAACTCATTGGCTAAAGACGCGCCATCTAGTATCATAGAACTCTCCTTAGTCTCTCACAAAGATATCATTCACTTTACTCAGCTAGATCATAGGGATCAATGGGAGCTGATATACACTGAGAGCATTAGTCAATCACCTCTCACTTATTACTATCAACTTTAACCGTCTCTCCTCAAACTCCCGTGGTTCTACTTCTTTAAGAAGATTTAAGGGAATTGTACGCATCAATAGATTGGGATGTGGATATCATTTATTCACTAACCGCTCGATCCTAAACAAGCAGTCTGCAATCCCGATCATGTTTTTTTTAATGCTCTGCTGTGGCGCCGTTGCGTTCTGAGCTTTACCTTGTCGTATTACGACCTTCGTGCATTACACCCACGTATTGCCTTCACCATCAAGATCATCTACAATTCTTCCCCCCCATATAGCGACGTTTCTATAGAATTCAGCACCCTTGATTGAAATGTAAATAGTCTCTACAGTATCACGTTAGGTAGGCGCCCATTAAAAAAGAGAAAAAACCATTAATATCAGTAGTTGCAGTTCTCATAGATTGAATATATTACATACATTTCGCATGTATATATTTATATTATATATATTCGATAGCCTTGTTTAACAGGGGCACTTAATTAGTATTACTTAATTATCCATCTATCTATCTATCTATATATATATATATATATATATATATATATATATATATATATATATATATATATATATATATATAATAGGTTCTTATATTGTATCTGTCTCCATTAAGAATATTCCCATTATTACACGCCGTAAAACCGTACAGATGTATATATAGACACCTTCTCGCTATTGACTAATATTTCACCTGTCCTGTTATGTTATGTTTATTTATTTTCTTTCTAGTTAACTTTCACACGAATGTATGTACGTATTCGTACGAATATATATCCGTCGTAATTTCGGCTTATAATGGAATACAACAATGTAAGGTAATTTAACACGTAACATCGGTAAAGGCAAAAACTCTGTATAGTCAGATAATGAATAAGCCGTTTGTCCGTTCGTCCAACCTAGCGTGTGTGTGTCTGATGGTACTCTAGTCAGGACGATTAACGTGTTCCAAAAAGGACGCGATACAGAGAGATTCTCCTGCAGAATCGGCCCCTTTGCCCGGTTCTGGTATAAATAGGCGTTCAGTTTTGATTAATGACCATATCCGGGTTTGACCTGTAAACCGTTTTTGCTTCTCCGGTCACATTATTTGGACGTAGAAAACAATGGTCGATAGTAAGCCGGTAACGCGGAACGGATTTCCCTACACCGTCCACCTTAAACATTCGTGTGTATGAATGTGTTCACATATATATATAATATAACTCGACGCCCAGTCTTCGTGTGTATATATATATATATATATATATATATATATATATATATATATATATATATATATATATAATTCTGTACTATCCTCGGACACCCAGTTGAAAACGATTAATTGCGACCGCGACTGTAATTAGAAATTTCCAACAAATTTGAAAAACTAAAACTTGTAATTATTATTTCTCACTCTCCGTTGCTCTATATAACTACCCCTATTCGTCTTTCAACTTTTTACCCTTAGTCTTTCTCCGGTCACTCCACCCTGCTTTACCGTTTTAAAACCTTGAATCGTTTTTTATCTCATTTTTACGCGGATATTACTGTTTATTAATTAATTACATCGAAAACAAGAACCGATATTATTATATATCGCTTCTCTCTTTTAAAATTCCGTTTTCACGCTTCCTATTATTTTTTTTTTCGCCGTCTAAAGCGAAACAGTTCGAACTACATTTCTGCCGAATTTTCTTTTTCGAGCTTGAAAAATTGAAAACAGCCGAAATAAAATAAGCTCGTCGTCGGGGATACAAAATCGAACGAATTTTGATATTTGAACTTTTTTTAAAGACACTCTACAACGAAGAAAATCGACTAATTCCAAAATTGCGTATACAGAAAAACCGAGGCTGATAAATTCATCCGGGTTGTTTGTTTTTTTATCGTGAAATAATTTTATGGGTTTTTTTTTTAACTTTATCCGGACGGCGTGCGGCTTATCGTTACGACCGGTTCCGCTACGAATATATGTATAGGTGGATTCCATTGAAAAATTTCCAGATCGCTCGGTTAACTCACATTCGTACTGCATTCGTAATGACCAATATCCTTCAAGATTTCACAATGTATCGGATATAGAAACTGTAATTCGGAAACTCATTAAAAGAGAAACAACTTCGTACATTCGTTGATAATAATTTTTTTTTATGTTTGAAAATTGAATTGATCTAACAGAGCTGTTTAATTTAATTCTTTCGAAAATATTTTAATTTAGCGTTTACTTTTTAAAATTTTTATTCGCTATCTCTCGTTTAAAGGAAGTGCTTTTATAAACATTTATTAAAACGAGCAAAATACCGTTAAAGAGAGACGTCAGACAAGGAGAAGCAGCCTTAGAACGTATGTTCAAAAACTGGTCTTGTAAGTCTAAATGTGTCAATATTGATGGGAAAAAATCGGTCAGTCCCGTTTGGACGACAACATTGTGTTGATTAGTAATAATGTTGATACCTTACAGGAAATGATGACCTTCATAACTGTAAAGCAGGATCAACTATAAATTTATAATAAAAATACACCTCAAAAGTAACAAATAAAACCAGATGTCCAGATACTGGGTCAGTGAATATAGATATGCCTAGGCCAAATTATTACCACAGAGAAGGAAGTTATGCGTAAGTAAATTAAAAGATGGAAAGTCGAGTACTGTCCTCAAAAATAAAGATATACCTAACAGCTTAAAAATGAAGTATAAGTGCATCTTTCCGGTGCTTACATAGCGGAAACATGGAATCTAACGAAATATGTCGTTACGAAGCTTGCAGTGACACAGAGAGCCCACGAAAAACTAATATTGGCGTCCGGATATCAGACCAGAAAGCCAATACGTGGATAGACAGCAGACTAAATTGTCGAATGTTATTCAGAACACAAAACCAACAGCTGTAGGCTGTGATAAAATTCACATTAACATGCTTAAATTTGCTCCAAATCAAGTAATCTCTCTGTTGCTGGAACTTGTCAACCAATTTCAGGTCACTGGTACTTTCCAAAATCAACTAAAAACTCAACTCAACTGGAGAGCTATAGACCCATTTCCTTAACTTCTGTCCTCTGTAAGGTGTTGGAAAAAATTATAAATACCCGATTACAATGGGTTCTACACACAAGCAAAAACTTATTTCAAAATATCAATGTGGATTCCAAGCCTTACGATCGACAACATACCTTCAATACCACCCTCAAAATACAATCATTGAAGCATTCTCAAGAATGTATCAGCCATATTCTATGATTTCAACAAGACGTTTGACACAATCAATCATCAAAAAATTCTCCAGCAACTACTGAAATGGAGCATACGTGGACACATGACAGTTTTTATAAAAAATTTCCTAAAACATCGCAGGTTATTTGTTAGACTAGGAGACACCGTGTCTAGCCTTCATGACATCATCAACGGTATGTCGCAAGGCTCGAAGCCCAACACTGTTTAACATCGCAATAAACTCTATTGTTGAAGAAATACCTCCTTTAATATTCAAGTCGTATTTGCTGACGACTTGACAATATTTGTCCGATGTAACGACC
Source organism: Coronaproctus castanopsis (assembly GCA_032883995.1). Taxonomy (NCBI): domain Eukaryota; kingdom Metazoa; phylum Arthropoda; class Insecta; order Hemiptera; family Monophlebidae; genus Coronaproctus; species Coronaproctus castanopsis. Next base: position 49,754,046 of record CM065052.1, read on the forward strand.
TCAGAACAAGCGAAACAGTTCTTCAAGAAGTCACTAATAAGCTCAATAACTGGTCAAAAGAAAATGGATTATCCTTTTCACCCGCAAAAACCAAAGTAATGCACTTCTGTCGTATTCGCCATTGCGCTCATCAATTTAATATTATTTTGGATAATACTAAATTCTACATCACCCACCGAATATTTAGGTCTGATATTTGACGAAAAATTAAATTGGAGAATGCACATCAACCACTTGAAAACCGAATGTTCACGACGATTAAACATTCTCGGGAAGCTATCTCACACAACAATCAGGCGCAGATAAAACATCACTTTTGAGAATATATCGCTCCCTAATAAAATCTAAATGCGATTATGGTTTCCCGGCTTATTCATCAGCTAAGCAATTTCATATTCATACAACTCCTAACCTACTCATACCCATAACTTCTCTACCCTCTGTTCTTACTCAACCATACTTAAAATCCACGCTCCAGTATAAAGTCGAATCCATCCTACACAATAAAATATGCACCTCATTACCTAACTTCTACAGCAACATCCTTTTCCCAATACCGCCGGTCTCGTCCCATCCTTTATCCTTCGATACCTCTCTCCTGGAACTATGTTGTCCTACTTCTCAAAGTCGTCTACATTCCTCCTTTGAACATTTAATAACGGATTTCAATCATTACAACATCCTATACACGGACGGTACCAAAAGAGACAACCACTGCGGTTGCGCAGTTGTACATTCAAACAATATCATTCGATTTCCGCTTCACAGAGCTGTACGCAATTTCAATTGCCGTCGATGTGGTTATTGAAGAACTAAAAAACAATGCTGTTATCCGCACCGATTCCTTGAGCTCCATTAAAAGTCTCCAAAACAGATCACATCACCAACATCCTTTGGCAAAATCAATCTTAGCCAACGCATCAGAGTTTACCGGAAAAATTATTCTCCTCTAGATTCCAGGGCATAACGGCGTGGGATCAAACGACAGTGCAGATGCAAAGCGTGTCTAATATCACCTATTCCGGCTATACCAATTCCAACGAAGGACTTCCTTCACACCATACGATCTAAATTATCCGATAGAGCAAACGAAGGATTTTCAAACCTGCAGCAATACAACGTCAACTGGATAAAGTCAACTACATGTCAAAACTCAAACAGGAGAAACGAAGTAGTCCTGTACCGTGTACGCTCAGGCCACACACACTGCTTACTCACAAGCACTTATTTACTAATAGTGACCAACCGAAATGTACCGCATGCAATATTCCTTTAACTATTCCTCACTTGCTTATTACCTGTCCGTTATATTCCTCCGAACGTACAATCGCAAACCTTCCAAACTCTCTCCCAAATATTTTACAGCATTCTCCTACATCCGAATCTAGACTCCTTGCCTTCCTTCATTTATCCAGAATCTACATATAAATTCCTCCCGTGCCTCTGGCCTTAGTAGCAGTACACGGCAATCAACGAAAAAGAAGAAGAAGAAGAAGAATTATCTTTTTTATTTTGTCGAAGATTATTAATTTTTGGAATAATTATCTTTTTTATTTTGTTGAAGATTATTAATTTTTGGTTTGTTCCATAATTGATCGATTATATTTGGATTGTATTTATTTGCTGTGGCTATTTAATTACCCAGTGAGATCACCGGAAGAAACCCCGGCGCCGGGATATAAAGAGAAATGGTCTATAATAATCAACCGAATACGGGTAGGCTGTGCTCGAACGGCATCATTGATGATGAAGAGTGGTCTAATAGAAGATCCGAAATGTCAGTGCGGAGAACTCCAGACAAGGTCGCACATACTGAGGCGTATAAGATGAAACCGACGAGGTGTACAATACACGATGTCACCGAGGCAAAACGACAAAGCTAGAATTTTGGTTGAATACCGGTACGATAAAATATAATGAAACGTAACGAACACGAAAAGAATAAGGCGTCTACAGATGGATCGATCTTAACGTAGTCAACCAGTCAGTCGGCGTTATTATTAGTAGAAGAACAGAAGGTTCGCGGCTGGAATAGTTCGCGATGATCCCAAAAATGTTGCATATCCTATAAAAGATATTAACTCCGGGATTCTCGTTAACGATCGCTGCTATTGTTTCCTTTTTTTTTATCTGGTTTCCTTCGTTAGTCAAATATCGCTTTGTTCGTCATTTAACCTGGTTAGGGGATTATGGAAGTAGAACAGCCAGAGGAAGGAGCGGAACTTATACAATTCGAGGACGGAAGAAATTCGAAGAATAAATAATTTACAATCGACGAGAATATCGAATGGCGCGGAATGATTTGTGCCGCATCTTTATTGTCGAAGTTAATATAAATCCAAACTGGCAGATGATCGTCGACTATGTAGAGTGGAATAACGGATTTTTATTTGTTTAGCTAACAAACGTATGCTGTTGACGTGACGAAGAAAGACTTCGGTAGGTAACAATGAAGGTGGAACTTCAAACATTGACGTCCGGCTTTTCTGTCGGTACGTGCGACGTGTGAAAAATGGAATGTAATGCGCGGAAAATTACACCTTTCCGATAACGACGCGAAAGTTTTTCCTTTCAGTTATAGAGATGTTCTATTTATAATAGTGTAGTAAACAGCGAACAAAAACTTCAAGAAGAAAAATAGGTTATTATACCACGTACACACGCACACACACATACACACACATATATATATATATATATATACGTGGACAAGTTTCAATGAACAAATGAAACAACACAGGTTTTTGGATAGATTACTTCTTTCAAAACGAGCATTTGAATAGCGGCCAATTTTTCGGGTGTTTCCTTCATTCTCGGGAAAACTGCCCATTTATATTGCTATTAACTGAATAACCGCCACGCCTTTTTCTTAGCCAAACTACTCTTCACCGGCACGTTTAAACCGCACCGCTTTTTTTAAGAAGTCGGTCGTCTTTAAATCTCTCCGAGATATTACCATTCTTAATGAAAGTTCTTAATCTTTCTTACTTCGGCGCGAAATTCGCCTTATCGCAGTCCTATCTTAAAATACACGCCGGTTCGAACCGACGCGGTAAATATCGTCTTTTTTTTTCGGCGTATTACATTCTCCGGGGTCTAAGAAATAACGACTATTTTGCGTATTAACGAGAACGTTTCGAATATGGAATTTCCAGCGATTGGATATTAGCCAGTCGCGTATATTTTACCGAGACCGTAGATTATTTATTGGCCGGGAAATAAAGAATTAATAAAGGGAAAAAAATATATATATATCGAAAAACTGTCAGCTGAAATATTTAAGAGTATCTCTACACTTCATAATACATCTAGATTTTAGCGTGTATAATGTAGTAAAACACGATAGAAAGGGTGCAAAAATTTTCAATCGTTTAGTAAAAGCAGACGATGATGTAGTCATTTTGAAAATATTGCGTAAATCAATGGGATATTTTACGTGATCAATGGGATAAATAATTTTAAATTCGAAAAAAATATAGTTCAGAAAATATTTTACCAAGCGTAGAAACTAGAATTTCGCTTATTTCATTACTTTTTATTTTTCTTTCGCGAAATGGCGCGACAGATACTTGTTTCCTCGGAAATTTTATTTTATCGGTTTATAGATTTTTATCATTATTAATATTTTACAAGAACATATTTCTATATGTATAAATCGAATAATTAAATAATGATTATACATCTGTACTGGGTAATTTGCTCTCATGCCAGAGAACTATATATAATATACTATTATTAACAGGGGGACACGGTAGGAACGTCCACGTGGTGCCCCTGGATAGCGACGGAAATATGAATTTGAAAAAATGTTGGAGAAAATTTCAAACTATCGCTGACAAATCCTACCACCACCATAACGCGTGCAATAGCAGAAGATTTACGCCCCTGAAAGGGCCTTTTTCAAATGCCAGCTTTAACGATCATCTCCGTGAATGTTGAAAGATTAACACATGTAAAATCGAGCATGTTATCGAACTTATGTAGACGACAAAATTGTAAGCTTCCTTCAAATTTATGGCGCGAACCGTGTTGCAAATATACCGCATGGAAAGCATGGGAGCGCAGTTTATTCACGTCCGGGAATAAAAATTTCCTCCGTTTACAAATCTCGTGAAAACAACATGGAAGTAATAACACTGGAACTCGAAAAATGTACGACAACTTTTTTATACAACCCCCACCCCGGAAATAAGTTTGAAGCTCCATTAACTGATAACATTAACAACAAAGAGATACAATTAGTTGTTGGAGACTTCAATAGCCATGGAACAGAATGGGGTTATGTGATAAAAATGGAGAAAGAGTAGTCTCATGGGCTATAAGTAAACAAATGAAGTTGGTATGCAAAGTTACCTCATTTAACAGCTGTCGGTGGAAGAGAGGCTACAATCCGGATTTAATATTTGTTTCAGAAAAAATTGCTCCCATGTGGTCTAAAGATGTTATAAATCCAATACCTAAAAGCCAACATAGACCGATCCAGCTGACAATATTCCCAATAATACAGAGAATGAACTCTTTTCCAAAGAATCGATTTAATTTTAAGAAGGCAAATTGGAATAAATTCAGAAAGCTGCTAAATGAAACCCTAAACAAAATAGACGCGGTAACTGAAAATTATAATAAGCTTACAGAAGCGATCTATGCTCAATCAAAGCAATCCATAGAAGACATAGGAAACAGTACATTTCAGGTTTAAGCATGAAACTCAACGAAAATTACAAGAATACATCCAAAGCTATGAAATATCTCCTTTCAGTGATAGCACAACAAGTAAATGAGTTGACAACAAACCAAAAAAGGGAAAGATGGATTGAATTGATAAACTCACTGGATATGAAGCAAAACAGTGCTCAAGCCTGGAGTCTCCTAAAAAAAACTTTTAAATGTTGAACGCACAAATAAAATTGGTCTAGCAAAAATCACGTCTAATAATATAGCCAGTCAGTTGATTGCAAATGGTAAACCGAAGAAGAAAATAAAAAAGGTGCAAAATCATCAGATATGAAACCAAAAATAAAAACCATTTTAAGGAGCAAATTACAGCACATATAAGAAGCTATAAAAATTATGAAGAACCGAAAAGCCCCTGGACCCGATGGAATTATGGCAGAGCAACTAGAACAGTTAAATGATGGGACCGTAGTCTGGACTGCAAAATGTTTTAGCGATATAATTAAAAAAGGACAAATACCAGCAATATGGAAAAAAGCTAATATCACAGCGATATTGAAACCTGGTAAAGATCCAGAATCTCCTGCAAGCTATAGACCTATTTCTCTACTAAGTCAAGCGATGAAAATATTTTAAAGAATCATTCTTAACAGGATACAACCCATCATTGAAAGTAAATTAATAAGAAAACAAGCTGGTTTCAGACTAGGAAAGAGCAGCAGCGATCAAATACTGAACCTGTCTCAATATATTGAGAACGGTTTCCAAGATAAACAAATCACAGGAGTAATATTGATCTAACTGCCGCTTATGATACAGTGAATCATAGCTTACTGTTTAAAAACATATATGATATGACAGAAGATTACAAATTAACCACTATCTTCAGAGAACTCCTCACAAACAGAAGATTCAAAGTGAAATTTGGGAACAAAGAAAGCAGCTGGAGGCTACAAAGAAAAGGCCTACCACAGGGTAGCGTATTGGCCCCAACACTTTTTAATGCCACACAACACGATCAGCTGGAAAAAATGGGAAAACCTAAATAGACTATGAACAAGATGCGGCCGTATAAAGGAAAATTTAAAAAAATGGGGACTAGATACTGATTCAAGATGCAAATGCGGGGAGGAACAAGACCATAAACACTTTGTTCAGATGTCAACTACTAGGAGGTGAAATAACAACAGACAGCTTGTGCGCTCCACAGCTCAATGACGAAGCCATGAAACTAATTGATTTCTGAGAGGGGAAAATATAAAGCATTATGGATACGATACGAGGACGATTATTAACAAAAATCAACAGTTAAAAATTAATTAAAGTATATTAAAGTGCAGTTAAAAAAAAAGTAACAAAAAGAACCGGCTAACAAAGGTTGTATACCTTTGTTAGCCGGTTCTTATTCTCTCTCTCTCCATATATATATATATATATATATATATATATATATATATATAGTATCTTGTATACAGGATAAATGTAATATATCCTGCATTGTTTTAACTTTGGTTCATCTATGTGCATAAAACACTACGTTAGTCGCAAAGTTTAGTAGCAATGTATGTCACAGATAATCGAAACTTTTTAAATTTGGCATGTTGTAATTTATTTTTAACTTTGTTTGAGCTTAAAATTACATTGTATCTGGTTTTTTAAAAAAAATGACAACAATAACAATCAGAAAAAGTTAATATGTGTTAGAAATTTTAAAAATATTTTAATGCCTCAAAAATATTAAAAATTGAAATATACATCACCATAAACGCATGTATCTTATCTTTATGTATATCTAATATCAATTTAACTGTAAATAAGATTATATAAAATTTTACATTAATACATATACATAGTTTAGGAATCACTAATATTTATTATAAAACGACGTCTTTACAATTCTCGTCAAGCTCTTTTGCATCTCAATTTCATTCAAAATAGACGCATTAGTACACTTTCCCATCCACAAACCCCGAAGAGCCGCCTCCAACTCCATATCTCGAAACTATGCGAATTTTGTTCCGACTTTTATATAGGAATGAATGAAAATGAATAACCTTTATTTAGTATAACTATTTATCTACATTTTAATATTATTATTATATGACTTAATGTTATTGATATTATTATTATTGAAGTTGAAATGATTTTTTTTTTAATTCTTATACTATGCCCTTAGGATCGAAGGCCTCTCTCAATTGTTTCCAATTATATTTATAGCCGGCTATTCTCTATAGGGGGCTCTTCAGCTTCCCGAAAATTTCTCGAAATCGCCGTCCTAACGATACGATTCGGATTTTCTCCTCTTTCGATGTACTAAGGACCATTTCATTTCATATTTTACGTCTAATGACGTGTCCTCCTCAATTCTATATTTTGAAGTGTGTACCGATTCTACGACGTGTTTTTTCACTAATTTTTTTTTTAATAGTCTTTAAATTTTGTCTAGTTCCTCGATGTTCGATACGGACTTTTCCGAATTATATTTTCAATCGAAAGCCTTATTATTACGAAAATAGGCGATTTATCATTAAAAGTTAAAACGTGCATGGAACGCAAAGGTTTGACCCTTTCAGTAGTACGTTAGAAAATTAAGCCCTCCCCAAAGAAAAAAAATTAAAACGTTACACAGGCGTTTATTATATAATACCACTTCTTAGGTGAACTGTAGTGGATAATTATCCGTGTATTTATAGTAAAATATAAATTTGAGACATTGCCAACCGAAAAGTAAAACAGCATCAGTACCATATAATAGCGTCGTACATCGTGACTAAAAGATATAAACGAATCGGACGACTCTATCGTTCGTACTCAACTCCGAATATCGATTGTAATTAGAGTCTGGATTATTGAAAAGATTTCGATCTTCGCGCATCTCTTTGAACAACTTGGTGTCAAATTTTCAACCATTTAACACAACCGAATACGGTGAATTTTTTCGGTGGAATCTCGTTCGTATAAACAATCATTCAGATTGTTGATTTTCAATTTTCTTTTAAATGTAAAACTTTCCCGCTCTTTATACGATCGTCGTTCCCTTTTTTCGGGATTCCGAAGCAAGTAGTCATTTTTCGCGTAAGAAACTTTCAAGCGGTCGAGGAAGACGTCTCTTTATTTCAGTGCCTCGTAATTTATGTGCCTCGCACGTAATAAGTATAAACACCCTGAAACTATTCTTTCTTATTCAGTGCATCTCTCGATCTCATCTCAACATATTATTATATATATATATATATATATATATATATATATATATATATATACAACACGTACGTGCATGTTTAAGAAATAAAAAATCGTTATGAAATAAAACGAAATAAGAAAATTCGTTCTGTATATTTCTAGAAATATTGTCGTAGCGACCTGGAGTAAAGATGAAATTTCGGCAGTAGTCGTTCTTTTAGTAGAAAAGGAATTCGAATGGCGGTTAATAGAAGAAGTAGATTCGAAATAAAGTTAGTTTTAATTCAAATGTGGAAACAGCCGCATTAAAGTTCTACAGATCTCTACATTTTAGTTAGTAATGAAATATATATATATATATAGTTCGTGTTAACCGGAATGAGGCGAGTGTATAATATATCGTTCCCTTAGGCATTAAACTTTTACATGTTTCTCTCGAATAGGTTGTCATTGGAAATAGCACGTTTTCCTTTAGTAAATAGAGTTAGAATCAACCAGCTACATAGCCTCCCTTTAGATAGTACCCGGGCCGTATAAAAAGGAACACTACTTTCGCCAGTCTTTAACTTTTTTCATTTTTTTTTTTTTAAGTATAGAAGCTTTTACTTCTAGAAAAACCAGCCGGTTTGTCGTCCCGACATTCGAGATAATTCTAACACAGTTATAAACATATATATATATTTTAATATATATGCACGTGTGTGCACGCGTTTGATATAAAGCATACACGGAGTCTATTACTGTTAGTTAATGCAAACACGAGTATGCCTAAGAGAAACTTAAATTATCAAAAATTGAGAATAAGTAAACAAGAAAACGTAAACACCCGCGCGGTTTCTTTTTCGAAATTCCGTTCGATTGAATGTGTTTAACCAAAATGTTTTAATGTATTCAATATGTATGTGTGTGTATATGTTGGGCGTGTTGACGCCGAAATTAAATTCAAATCGTCTCCGAAAAAGTAGTCAAATTTGCACACAGGCAATTTTGCACCCTTATTTTCAATCTGAAAGTTTACACATACACATGTTCAGCCTAAATTCGTTTGGAAACATTTTATATATAGGGAAAGTGATGTAGTTAATGTTGTCAGAACCTTTCACGAACGCGAATATGAAATTATAAAAACAAGAAAGCATTAAGAATACACAAATAGTCCCTGACACGTATGAATGAATGCATATCAAGAAGTTATATACAACTTGTATACGGTATTAACGGTTATATTAATATGCAAACAAAATATATACACGTATTATACATTTACACATATTGTTTTTAAGTCTCGTTAGAATGTATTTACACACACACACATGAATTCGGAGTGTATGTTCGCAGTTTTGTTGGTGTGTTTTAAAAACAGGGTTAGTGATGAATTAAATTTTCTTTTTACTAAAATTTGGCAAATTTTATTTTCTTCTCAACAAACTAAACGATGAAATATATATATATATATATATATATATATATATATATATATATATATAAATAAAATTCGTATTCCAGTTTTGTCGTTGGGAAAAATATGACTAAGAGCCATTCGATTCAGTCATTCCTGGATTAACGGATTAAATGGACTAACGGTGCGTTTAAAGCTTTTTTCGCATTTACAAGATGAAGGAGTTATTTTTTCAACTTATTAACGTCTATTATTATTATTATTATTATTATTATTATTATTATTATGCTCGTCAAAATTTAAAGTTTACCTCCGAGCACTAGATTCTATGATGAAACGTTTTATAATTTTAGTTTGTCTTGTGCAGTTGACTTTCTGTAACCTTCATTTAATATTTTTAAAATAACATTAAGAATTTATCCACTTCGAGAGACCTAATTTTATTAATTTCCTTAATCTGAATTTTATACTTTTGTAGATCTTGTATGTGTCCCCATGATTACATATATATATATATATCACACGCATGCACGTGTATAAATAAAAATTACTGAAAGAAACGTTAATTATTAACAAAATAACCGATGCTTACTTTATATACCTACAATAACCTCATGGTGAGACCTATCACGTCGTAGTCACTTGTATCAACTTATTTTCTGATTCAGAAGTTAAAGTATATCGAAAATTAACGTGTTAAAGCAACCGCTTAACCGCTACTCACGACGTCTTCGACAAACCTCAAACTGAAATGCGTTAAGTTAAAAAAATTTAAATTCGATTTAATCGTTAACTTCGAATTAAGAACGGATATGGCCAATTTTTCACCCTCTTACTACTAGGCGACTGAAAATTCCTGGTATAATTACTTTTCGCTAAACATAATTCAGTATTGAAGATTCTTGTTGCTCCTTTGTAGTTCTTTCGTATAGATTTTATTGTTGTCTTCGATAGGTAAATTTTTGGGTGCGTATAAAATGCGTCCAGCAGAAATCCTACTGCGATGAAATAAAAGCTGGCCCCGTTATTTTAACTCCACGACGACTATTTAATAATAATTTCGAAAGTACAGGATAAATTTCTGCAACGATGTTACTTGTATTATAGAAGAGATCGTGCCAAACTCGATCGAACGGTTGTAAAGTAATAAAGTAACGATATTTCATCCGAAGGGTTTTTTTTTTCTGAAATAAGTAATTTTAATATTAATGATATGTCTAAAACAGATCATTAACTTAATGAATCTTTCTCAAACAAATAATAATAAAGTTAAAATAATTAAACATGTAAATTAGGAAAAATTGACGAGAAAATTTCCTTTTGTCCATTGTTCACTTTAAATTATTCTGGCGTTAACACATAACTGAAGTCAAGAGCAGGAAAACTGCTCCTAATTCTGAAATACTTATCCAACCGGAAATGTAATACACTCGAATAGTCTTAAATATCCATAAATCTATAATCCTCTCACGAATCAACTACGGATGTAAAGTGTACTCAACAATCTATATTAACAACATTAAATACAGTACGCTATGCCGCACTTCGTTTCATCCATTGTTGCAGCGTATTCCTCATCACCATTATAGAGCCTATGTGCATTAGCAGAATCTCTTCCACTTACAGAAAATATTATACTCGCCTCTATTTAAGACGTACGCTAAACACTTGCATATATATACACCAAAGAACGTACATCCTTAACCCTCTTTTCGAAATGATCCAATACCGAAGTTTTTTAAAATTAGTACAATATATTTTACGTATAAATAAGTACTAGTGTTAAACTTAAATTAACACAGTAAACGAAAGAGGTGTACATTTACGCATCTTTCAGCGGTTTACATTAAGAATACAGATAAATTTCAAATCTTTCTATCCATACATTAGGGGAAGACATTATCATATTGTAACGACTTGCCCTGCGAGGGCTTTACAAGTAGGCTGGACCGAGATAAGAGATCTCACAGCGAATGGCTCAAACGATTGAACCTGAAGCTATAGGACGAGGCGGATATAGATCCCGTGTCCAGGGACATACGCAAAAGTAAATTAAAGTAAGGAAATACATTAATATCATGCTAAATTCCGAATTAGGAATAATAAAAATGCGGATATTAAAACGGACGGCGCAATTATAAGGGGAATTTAAAAAATGACGGGACATAGTCGACGGTTTACTATTGAAGTAATTAAAAAAATTTTAATTTGAATATTTCCCGTAAGTTTGGAACGGACGGATAATTTAAAATTATTAAATAAACCGAATAAATTCCGCGATAAAGTGGCGGGATATTGGTTACTTTAATAAATTGTACAAGAAACGAAAGTTGAAATAGGAAGCTTTTGATTGTCTTACAACGGCAGCCTAACGCAGTCGTTTGCTTCACCGCCCATCTAAAACATCGCCATATGTTAGAGGTTCTCAATCGGAAGCAAGATTCATTCTTTCAATCTACCGATTATTTCGTCAGTTCTAGCGCATGAGAAATGTACAGACAAAATATGAATTCCGAATTAAAATGAAATACAGAATACCAGTAGTGAGAACAAAGTATGATAAACAAATGAATACATAGTGGCCAAATTGTTAAACAAACTTCTGACTTGGTGGAAAAAAAGTAAATTGGCAAACAACAATTGAAAATATAGCTACGGCATTAATACAACCTGAACAACATAATAAATACTGATATATAAATAACGATAAAAACGAGAATAATTAAATTAATTAAAAGAAAAATAAGTCAAATAAAAGTAACGTGAAGCGTAATGTGGAATGAGCAAAATTCAAATGCTGATAATTACATATTAAGAAAATTCAAAATAAGAAAAATAACATAGAAAGTGTGAGAGTGAAAATAAGGGGTAAATGAGTGTGTAAGAGAGATACGAATGAGAATCATCGTGCATGTGTGAGTGAGAATGCTAATTTAATAAGTGAAATGTTAATTTTTAATTTTTCGCCGACGAGGCGCGTAATAATTAATAAGAAAACGTGTAAATGTTTCAGGTTATATTATCAAATATACGTTTTAAAAAAAAATACTTATGGTAGTGTAGAAAAAGAAGTTTTGACGAAGTATATTCCACATGTTCAAGAAACCAGTGTATAAAAAGATGCAAGAAAACTGCTGCTGTAAAAGAATGGTTAACTAGTGAAATTAAACGTGATCGGCTTTATTCAAAATTTAAAAATAATATAAGCAATACATCTGTATGGAAACGATGTACATAGGGAGTTAAGAGATAGAATAAATAAAAAGTTAAAAATTAGAAATGACGAATTTAAGAGAGAAAACATCGCAAAATCCGGGAGGAGATAACCGGGAAACCTGTATAAATATTAAGAAAATAATTGGCAAAGACATACCACTTGGGATCGATGAAAATGCCTAGACAAACATTCCTGTAAAAACTAATAACATTCGCAGAGTAATAGAACAGTTCGATAAAAAAATTTGAACAGTCCGTTGAAACAATTGAACACAAGCGTGGTAAAATAAATTAGAAATTACCCGAATATCTTATTACACTAGTAAATATGTATATCCCGAAAGCGAAGAATGAACCAAATTGAAAAAAAAATCGCATGCTAGCGATATTGAATTGAGGACTTGAAATTTGTTAATACTAAAATCTCGAATGTTATAAAACATGTAATAAACAAAACGATAATGAGCGAAGAAATATCGCGAGAGCTGAACTATAAATACTGTAAACACAATGATTACGCAAACTACAGATCAATTACAGCTAATGGAAACATCGTAGCAACGTACTTGGTAAGACAGTTACAGGATAATAAAATTATCGATAGTAATCTATACGGCTTTCAAGAAAACAAATCCACGTCGCAAAAACCTAATTAAATTTTCTTAAGTGGTGAGGTTAAAACTAGAAATAGGAAATAATTGTTACTTATATCGACTTTATTTCGATACTGTAAACCATTACCACGAAAATTAAAATATAAAAATATAACCGGTAAAATTTGAAACTGGTTTTAGAAACTATTTTAGTGACAGCGAGTGCGATATTATTTTTATATACGCTAACGGGTTGCAGAAGTACATCAAAATATACACATTTGCCAATGATGTAGTCAAATGACTGTGCTCACTACATGAAACAATAGAACAAGTGTTCTAGTATAGATTGTGGAAGAATAGAAATGACGAGATTTGGGATATGAAAATGTAAGGTGGAATAAGGTACGTTCCTTAAAACTATGATAGTAAAAGATACAATCCTATAATACTGCGGATGCATTCAAATGACTGTGCTCGCTACATGAAACAATAGAATAAGTGTTCCAGTATAGATTGTGGAAGAATAGAAATGACGAGATTTGGGATATGAAAATGTAAGGTGGAATAAGGTATGTTCCTTAAAACTATGATAGTAAAAGATACAATCCTATACTACGGATTCATTCAAATGACTGTGCTCGCTACATGAAACAATAGAACAAGTGTTCTAGTATAGATTGTGGAAGAATAGAAATGACGAGATTTGGGATATGAAAATGTAAGGTGGAATAAGGTACGTTCTTTAAAACTATGATAGTAAAAGATACAATCCTATACTACGGATTCATTCAAATGACTGTGCTCGCTACATGAAACAATAGAGTAAGTGTTCCAGTATAGATTGTGGAAGAATAGAAATGACGAGATTTGGGATATGAAAATGTAAGGTGGAATAAGGTATGTTCCTTAAAACTATGATAGTAAAAGATACAATCCTATACTACGGATTCATTCAAATGACTGTGCTCGCTACATGAAACAATAGAACAAGTGTTCTAGTATAGATTGTGGAAGAATAGAAATGACGAGATTTGGGATATGAAAATGTAAGGTGGAATAAGGTACGTTCCTTAAAACTATGATAGTAAAAGATACAATCCTATACTATGGATTCATTCAAATGACTGTGCTTGCTACATGAAACAATAGAACAAGTGTTCTAGTATAGATTGTGGAAGAATAGAAATGACGAGATTTGGGATATGAAAATGTAAGGTGGAATAAGGTACGTTCCTTAAAACTATGATAGTAAAAGATATAATCCTATACTACGGATGCATTCAAATGACTGTGCACGCTACATGAAACAATAGAATAAGTGCTCTGATACAAATTGTGAAAGAGTAGCATTGGATGGTAATTATAGATGAAAACGTAAGGTAGAATAAGCGCATATACCGTTTACGTAGAAACAACAATACGCGCAATATTACCGTCGATGCGTGTGTTTAGGAATCATGTTAGAACCTTTGACATGGTTTATTTCGCGTTCAGACAGATTCGAGATTAAGATATACAGGATTGGGTAAAAAAATCTTATAGAGATTGAACGATTATAGAAATAAATTCTCTACAATTATCGACACGTGAAAAGATTCTTCTACGTTGTACGTGAACTTCTTAAGGAGTAAAGTATGCCGCATATAAATGCTTCCATCCGACTCTTCTTCCGTTTATTACTTCTCGATAGTTATATAGGGTGACCTAGAGAAGACGGACGGTTTTGTTTTTTGAAGCGCAGTTGATAACACTATTACAACAACGCAAACCGCGTGCTTCGCGTTTAGTGTACGCACGAGAGATGCGTTTTTATTCAGTTTCATTTATCACGGCATCCTATAACGAAAAGCAAAGCGCGTTTTGCGCGTGGAACGTTATTTTCGACGTGAAAGTGCAAAGAGAGTTTCGAAACGAATTCTATAGTTACGAGATTTTTTTTTGTGAAGACACCTTAAGAGTCGCGTTTACGAAACTCGTTAACGAGATCTGGAAGATCTGGAAGACTCGGAAAGAAATTTCAAAAATTCAGCTATCTATGCTCGAAAATTTTTTAAAGACTGAATGAATGTTTACAAATGGCGGCCATCTGAACGATTTTGTGTTCGACAAATGATTGAAATCTAATCTCCGATTTCCCTATTTTTAAGATTTCATTGCAAAAATTTTGGTCGAGTATTTTTCGAGTTATTCTGAAAAAACAACAAAACCGCGTCCGTGGTCACCTTATAATAAACGTCAATATTGTTTACGGTGGGATTTTTACCTTCGTACGTCTTTCGACCGTCATAAATTTCTAAACTATACTCAATACGAGCATGATTTAGCATCGCCCGAAGCGAAATTCGGTTCGAGTTTCTTGTTTCAAATTTTCACTAACAAAAAGAAAAAAGAAAATGCATACACGGGGCTTTCTCGATAATAATCTTTCAATAAAAATACTATACCGGATATTCAATTTTATCGGAAATTTTCCAATAACGTATACGAGGAAAAGAAGGTTTGTCAGTAGTCGCAATACGCGTAGGCCAAGAATAAAAGAGGACTAACCGAAAGGACTCGACCGAGATTATTATATTCCTCGGGATATCTTTCGAGGCGGAGGAATCCGTTCGTATGTAGAACGAGCGAAATTTAATCTTGAATGTAAAACGGAAAACCTCCCCGTATTATAAGAAAAATAAAATAAGGAATATATTTTCGAAAAAACGGAATGAGTATCGTTCGTATTGGCGGTCACATTTTATTTTCTCATACTCGAGCTCTACCTCACATTATATATATATATATATGTATGTATGTATGTATATATATTAATGCCCTTGCAATGTTACTATGTGTACTTTGTAGTTTAAAACACAGATGGAAAACTAATATGTTTAATAAATCGTCTCGTACATCTGTGTATGTACATTTGAATTCGTGTATGTCGACTTTCGTGTATCTTGATAGGAGTTAGAAACGAGTTAAACGCACTAAAAATAACTTACTACATAGATCGACGGAATGATGGTTAAAAGAAGAAAACAATGATTTTTAAGATTCGAAAAATATAAAAAACTATAGTTAGGATTTTGAAATTACTTTTTCTATTTTATTTCGCAACTACTATGTTGAAAAAAAACTTTAAACTGTTCTTATAATTGCTAATGTTTAATTGTTTAGGTAAAATAATTATATATATATATATAACTGATCGTTCATTGCGATTTTTACCACATTAAATGTCTTTATGAATACTGTTTTTCGTTTTACTGACTTTTCTGAATTGTAATCTAAATTAATATTTTTCATTTTATATTTTTATTATCTTTTAAATATTCACTAGGCCGAAAAGCTTTGTGATTTTTCATTAAAAAAAAAATTAGCGATTTTAACTTTATTATTATTATTTTTTTGTTTAAATCGTTAGATTCCCTTCATACTATTAATGTTATTGTCATCATCATCATCATCATCATCGCTTTTTATCTTCAATATTTATTACAGTTTACATTATTGAATTACCTCGAGGTGTAACGTGCTCGACTCATTTTTAATTTAGGTAAACGATTTCGTTAAATAACTGATTAACGAATCATTTGTTATATCACTTTTTTCTATAATACTTTCAGTTATGTTTTAATTGTCGTATGTATAGGCTTCGACCGAAAGATAGACTTTAAACAAAAGAGATTTAGAGGAAATTTAAGGCTTTCTGAACATGGCGTCCTGCGTTTAAAAAAATCCAAATGAAGAAGTTTTTAACCGAGTACCAGAGAAAAGGTCACTCTCGAATTGATGGGGCATGTATTAGGAAACGACGATTTATTAAAAAAATATAGAAGGAAAGAACTGAAAAGTTGAATAGCAGAACGGAAAAAATGGACAACAACTCGAGTTCAAGGAATGATGCACCGATTGATTGATATATACATTACATATATTATATATATACATGTATGTGTGTACGTTAGTACTTAATATTTCACTTCAATCTACTCTCGGCTACACATGTTCAAATCTACGATTACGAAGCAAACTTCGATCGCGACAATATTGCTCTCTTTAAATAAACAGAGCTTATTCGGACAATTCGAAAACTCACTGTCCCTACCACGTACATGAACGCCGAACGATATTCGGTTAATGGTATTAGGAAGTCTTTAAAAGTTTCACGCTATTCTTATAACCATTATTATTATTATCATTACCATTATTACTATTATTATTATTATTATTATTATTGTTATTATACCATGAAAGCAATCAACTTTAATAAACTTTAGTTTTAAATCGTCGTTGGCGAAAAATTCGCGTTTCCAGTTGTTAGGAAATGATCAAGTAGCAGCGGTAATAGTCAAGTAGCGGTAGAGTTTTATTCGTTTCAACTATTTTCCACTCGGCGCAATTTCGACGACCGATTGTTAATGGGAATTTTCAGTTGATTTTTCCGTTTCATTTTCACCAGTCTAGAAAACGTTTTCCCAGTTAAACAGCCGGAAAATCGAACTGGGGAAGAAATTTTATTTCGACGATTAAAAGTCTATAAGAAGTTTTTATCGTTCAATTATGGGAATCGGTCATCGAAGTGAGTAAATAATGGGGGCAAGTTCAGTTTATAACGAACGGTGCTTTCTTCTTAATTCTATATATATATATATATATACATCAACATTACATATATATATATATATATGTATGTATATATATATATATATATATATATACATTATTTATAAAATATTATGTATGTATATATCCGTGTACATATACACATAAATATATATATATATAAACACAAATATATACATATGCGTGGTTATATCTATACTAATATATAAAATTGTTGTGTCTGTCTGCTATTTGCGAATATTTTAATTATAATCACCGCATTGGGCTATTTTTATCACACATAAACAGAATTTTTATTTTTTTTTATTTTTGCCTGTCTGTCTTCCTGTTCCGCTTTAACTCAAAAACTATTAAAGTAATAATGATGAAATTCGCACAGCTTATAACCTATATAATCGGATTCGTTCTAAGACTTGTTTCACACTGATGTCACCAACGGGGCAGCAGAAATTATTATAAGAAGTAGTGCGATACCTCTGTCAAGTCGTTTAAACGGCCGTTTTGTTTTTTTATACAATGGTATTTTATTAACGGCATATATTACGCTCGTAATAAAAGACTGTTATATCAACCTGTAATGTCGTCTTGAATGCTATTTCGCAAGAAGGTCGAGATTCTAACCATAGTAACAATCTATCACCTTCTTATTATTATTCTTTTTACGCCACCTCCGACTGAAGTTTGGCGATCAACATAGCTGTTCTGGCTTTGTCCTTGGAAACCTCTGCTAACTCTGCAGATGTCTTTACCACCGGCGCATATCAGCTCTCCATGACATTTTTCTTCTCCGTGGTTTCTGATATCCCTCGATGACACAAGTTAGGATAAAACTTTCTGGATATCTATTTATATGACCGTAATATTTTAATTTTCTGGAGCCTATAGTGTATAGGAGTTCCATTGGCTTTGACCTTTTTACATCTGTATTACGATCTACGGCAATATATATATATATATATCTCCATCGTTTCGATCTTCTTTTCAAGCGTGGATGTGTCAACTTTCCATACCGTAGAGTAGAACTGGCCATACGTAACATCACACCAGCCGTAGTCTTATTTTCATATTTAAGAAAATCTTCCCTGCTTTTTCTATGCGTGATCGTATCTCGATCGATTGATCGGTTTCCTCATGAAACCAGGTTCCGAAATATGGAAATTTATAAACTCTGTCTACGACTCGACCATTTACTGTTAATTTCATTTTTGCTATGGCTCCGGATCGCTCTTTCTAGGTATTGGTAACCGTTTTGTTTTACTTATATTTATTTCAAGGCCATATTCTTTGCTTATTGTGGTGACTCGACCAAGCATTTCTTGTAACTTACCAATCTGAGATTAAAACTGCATCGTTTTTGCATATCTTTCGTTTGAAATATTTTTCGATGTTGATATCGTCATCATCCCTGAGGGCTTGTTTGAAAACTTCTTCCGAATATATATATATATATATTAAAGAGTAACGGTGACAGTACGCAACCTTGACATACACCTTTCTTAATTGGTATTTCTTCCGATTCAATATTTTCGCTTCGGACTTTTGCAGTCTGATTCCAGTAAAATTTCCCTATTAATCTGCAAATTTTATGGTTTATTCCAATCGTCTCCGAGATTTCAATCAATTTGTCATGTTTCACATGTCTCGCTATAATCAATGAAGCAGCAGTAAAGTCTCTGATTTACATCTCGACATCTTTGCGCTAGGACATTAAGTGAATATATTGCTTCCCGTGATCTATAACCCTTTCTAAATCAAAATTGATTTTAGCGTTTTTCCCAGATTTTTCATAAATTCGGCTGTGAATTACTGAGGAAAATCTTCAAGATATGTGACGTAAGGCTTATTGTACAATATTCATTGCAATCAGTAGCATTATACTTTGGTAGTGGAATAAAAACAGACTTCAACCAATCTGATGGTAGAATGCCTGACAACAGCACCGAGTTGAAAAATTTAACTTAAGATTTTAACGCTATATGGTCGTTTTGACATACTTTCAAGGAATTTAATAATCCTTAAATGACGAAAATTAAATATCGAATAAACACCATCGTTGAATAAGTGAAAAATTTAAAAATTGAGCCGCGTAACGTTATTGATATCGAAACGGAAATATATACGTCCTTATGTGTATATTCGATTACACGGTAATTAAACTAAAACTCATTTGCCGATAAATGAGCTTCGGAAGTCAATACCAACTCTTACAACAAATTTGGTCGTTTAGGTAAAAATGTTGCGCTTAACAGAATTAATAATAGTTTTTTTCTACTTCAGTATGTACAGAAAATCCTGAATAAAATGTATAAAGTTCGGTTAACATTTAGAATGAAACTTAATACTAGAAAAACAAAAATTACGAAATTCGCAATAGCTACAAATAAAGATGCGCATATTAACCTCGACGAAGGGAAATTAGAAACCTTAACTGAAGTCAGATATTTAGGTAGCCTTATCACTAACGATGGCAGAGACGACAAAGAAATCAAATCGAGAATTTAGACATTTAACAACCTGAGTCAAGCACTAAAGAATTCGAGATTAAGCTTAAAACATAAGAAAAAAATAATGGACAATAAGTGCGGATAGCGAAAAAAAGAATAATTTGTTTCGAAATGTGGCCTTACCGCAGATTACTAAAGATTCCCTGGACAGACTTCGTCAACAATAGTACTGTTCTAACCCGTGTAGAAGAAAAGAAATTAGTAATGGTCGACAACATTCAGAAAATGAAAGCGAATAGCTCATGTGATACGGAAAAATTGAATCTTCGTATTGGCGGCACAAGGAAAGATACAAGGGAAATCCTGCAGAGGAAGAAGAAGACTTGGAAATGATAACATCGAATTTAGCAAGTAAAACATTTAAACCAACGCCATAAATCGCATCGTATATGTTGCACACTATCTCCTGTCCCAAAGAGATGCTACTAGGACGACGACGACTTATGTATATTTTTATTTTTAATACATTTTACATTACAACTAGTCAACCTGAAGGCCATCAAGCGGTTGATATTTGATAGATGACATGTAAAGGCGAAGGAACTCAGTAGTGCCATCCTTTTATTTTCCCCTAAACAGTTAAAAGATCAATTGGTTTACGATCTAATCTCTGCAACTCTTCCGAGTTATCGTCCAAGTTTATGACCAAAGGATTTTAATACACTTCTAACCTTATTAAATATCGTTGATCATTCGAAACATTTGAAACGTACCAGGCTACTGATGTTATTTGTCTCAGAGCTCGATTCTGAAATCTTAGTATTATATCAATGTTTCTAGATTTCGCATCACCCCACAGAAATATCGTACACCACACAGGTTTTTTTAAAAAAACTGCTTTATATACCAGCAATTTATTATGAAGAATAAGTTTAGACTTTAATACAATCCTCTTAGTTTTAACTGACGCACGTTTCGTTTGGTTATTAAGCGTTAAATATTTGGTTACTTCGCTTCGGAATTCACCGACGAAGGTTAATGAAGGGAAGGTTAGAAATCTGTTTGCAAAAATTATTATTACTCTCCTTCGGAATAGCCTAGTGACTGGAGCGCAGGCTTCACCGAGTTAGAATACGATCGTCGGTGCAAAACACTTATCATCAGAAAATAAAAATATAAATAATCGTAATATTATCGCGTGGAATGGCAAACCACCACGCATAAATACGCGCGCTAGTAATCATATAGTACACTACAAAAACACGCGCGGGGCTGCGTTGTGTCGTGAAGACAAAGTGTTTACAATCACAGTTCTTCCGGATGTGTGTACGTGTCTACTCGCGACTAACGATTATGATCGCTTTATACGCTACTTACACTATACAACAAAATATGTATAAAGTAGTCGTCTACCTGAAATACGGAGACGGCATTTAATGAAAATTAAATCCTTTAATTATTTCACCGTATCAACTGCGCGCAAAGCTATTCTATAATTTTATTTTTATTATAAAATTCCAAAAAATAGTCTAAAACTGCAGATAGTACGCACAATCTTTTCGAGATGTTTAGATTAAGCCTATTCTCCTTCTTTATCGTTGCTTTAAGTTTACCCTCAACCTATCTGTTTTCTTTTGAAGTATATAACTTCACAATAAATATTTTTCAATTTTTTTTTTTTTTAAGTTTTTGTCCATAGACGAAAACTACCATCACTATCGCAACTATTTACTACTACCATTAAAACCTAAAATCTTATCGTAAAACCTAATCAAAATTTTTCCGGTATCCGCCGGATGCTCCGATAGTCTCGTAATTTATCATGCGCAAGCGGCCATTTCATTCGTCCTTTCCTCGTACACGGTTACTCGACGAAGCGTACATAACACTCCGCTATCTTCCGCGTCTACGGTCGAATCGTTAAATTATAACGTTTAACGGTGAATAATACCCTTCGCGTTCGTTACGGCATACTTATTTACCTGATTCCGCCGGCTGATTCTGACAGTCATTAGCATTTTTAAGCGACGGGGTGGGCAAGTCTAAACCGTGGCGTTGTCTGCTTTTAATGGTCGCCGCTAGAGCTTCATCATAACCCCCGACCGTATATATTTCATAGTGTAACTACGAAACCGTAGCCTTATGTCTTCACGCTGCAGCCAACGTTATCTCGTTACGTTCTTATTCGGAGACCGTTCCGTAGTTCGAAAACTGAGAAAGACTGATACAATCAGATCTTTCTCTAGATAAAGAGGAACCGATGCATTATTGTTAAAAGAAAATAGTCCCTAACTTACCTCAACAGGGACGTTCACGATGACAAATTACAAATTTTATTCAGCGTCCGTATATTTCATCTCGTTCTACAACCATTCTTACTATTATCGCTGCTACTACCATCCTCGAATTAATATCGTTATATAAAACATCATATGTACGCGCACCTGCGTTACACACAATTATTATCTTGAATGATAGCCCATTTTGTGCACATAGATAATTTACAATGGGCTAGTCACGATATTTCGCAACAAACAATACGACCATATATGTGTGTATAGATAAATCTATAAAAAACAAGGATAATAATTGTAAGGCACTATGATAAATGTAAATGGCGAAAAAATCGAACGGATAAGCAGATACCTGTAGTTGGGACAAGAAATTAGAATGAAAAAGAAAAACAGGTTAAGATATACAAAGGGGAATTCGTTTGAATGACATTTGGAATGTTACACAAATCTAAAGGAACAGTTAGAAAAATTAAGAAAACTCAAACGGCACACAAAATAATTGTTCTTAATCGGATGCGTGTGTGGGCATTTGTGTGAATGTGTGTCGCTTTCACTGTGATAGCATACATAGCATTGTTAAGTTTTGTTCATTATAATTTTACTAGAGTAAATTATTTGATAGTTGTTGGCCGGTGCTATGAAATTTTTTGTATATTGTGTACGTCCTCTTTTTACCTTCTATAAATCCTGTTTCCATTCATGTATTAATAATTGACCAGAAATGCTTCGCTTTATGCAATGAAACTCATATAGTATCCAAAGGAATTCTTTATTTCTTGAGGGTTTTATTCTGCAGAATTCAGTTGACGTTATATTACTCTCCGAAGCATAGCTCAAATCTGGGCCCACTTGTAATTTGTAGGATATTTGTGTTATCGTGATGATAGAGATGACGGATATGGTGGGGCAGCTATTCTTATCAGGAATAATATAAGGCATACAGTAATTAATTACTTCGGTCGTCTGAATTTTTTTTTATGAGAAAACATATAACCTGGTATCGATAAAAATTCATTCTGATAATAAAGATATTTCTGTTATTTCGGTCGGAACTACAATTAATCCTAATGCTTTTAAAAACTTTTTGACTGGTCTAAATTCGCAAAATTATTTTAGGCGGGGATTTCAATGCCCATCACCTAGCTTAGGGAAAGTCAACTACTAACCGAATTTGGATCTTTCAGTTATGGAGCATTTCCAACCTTTGTTTACCGAATACCGGGGAGCATACGAAACTCCCCATGTCTCTACAATCTTCTTCAACTATTGATCCTACATTCGCATCCCCACCCTTGTCATTAAAGCCACATTGGTAATGGGATATGTTTTTAAAAGTACTCGATCACCATCTCGATCCTTCTGAACAGTACGATGTCTATGTCTTGGTTCTAAATAAAACAATGTTTACTGCTGTTCCTGCAAGACGGGTTCTTAGATCCAAATCATCTTTCCCTTGGTGGAATTCTGAATGTACAGATTATGTCTTTAGAAGAAATAAGTGTTTTAAAATTTTTCGCAAAAATAAAGCCATGACCAATTATCTTAGTTGCAGTTGGGGGCTGATCCAAATATACTTCGTATCATTTATATTGCTGTTATTCCCACCCGTCTAGAATGTGGCTGTTTTCTCTTCAGTGGAGCCTGTAAATCCCATCTTAAGAGGTTAACAGTCGTTCAAAATACTTGTTTGAGAACAATAACAGGAGCTTTCGTATCGACTCCTACTTTTGTACTAGAGGCTAAAACTTTCCTTCCTACCTTTGAATTAAGGTATACCTTACTGGCAGATAGATTCCTACTTAAACGAGCTGATAATTCTAGAGCATTTTTCTTTAGTCTTTTCAGTCACATTAACTGGCATTGGAGATTTGTCCCGCATAAAATCAGAACTTGGCTACCCTATACTGGCCTTGTTATACCTAAATTTCCCCTCGAATATTCAACCATTCCCTACAAGTGTGGTTTTTTAAAGAGCGATATTGACACTACATGTTTTTCTTCACTACCTCAAACTGGAAGGCATTGCCAAATGAATACTATATTTTTATCAATCACCGCTATGGCCGGATCACATGTTAGTTTTTACATATGGTTAAAAAAATGCGGCATCTCAGCTTATTGGAGCAGCATTTTATAGTTCTCATCTAAATTACACCAAACGGTTGTTCTCGAAATTTTGTAATTTGTTTACATCGGAGGCTTTTGTCATTCTTAAAGCCATTTAGTATATCCGATCTAACGCGATCAAGGAGAAAATATTCGTAGCAAGTGACTCTCTTAGTGTTCTTAAAGGGCTGAAGAAACTTAGGCTACCCTACCATAGGGACTACATCGTGTTAACTATTGTAGAAAATTTATTTTATTTATACAATAGCCATGTCCTTGTATATTTCGTTCGGGTTCCAGCCCATGAGGGTATCCAAGGAAATGAAGTATGAGATCGGTCTGCAAAACTTGAGGCATCGGAATGCATTTTCATTCCGAGGATTCCTTCTTCCTGTTTAGTTGCATCCGCTCGAACAGACCTTCCTCATCGATGGAAGTATATATTCTGTAAAAGATGGTTTAACTTTTATAGATCTGTCCAACCTAATCTCCCTACCACATCCATTCTCGAACTTACGCCTCCTAAAAACCTCCCAGCTCGACTTTTCTTCTCAATCCTAATCAGACTTCGTTCCAACCACAATTGCCTTCCTAGCCATTTGTACTCTATCAATCTTACTCCATATGTATAGTGTTCTGTGCATGCGGGAACTATAGCCGACGCTAATCATGTGATTTTTGCTTACGATTTGTATAGCAGATGCCCTTATTAATAAAATTTTACATTTAAATATTTACCCCCTTCTCGGTTGCCTACTTATTAGCCCTGAATAACAATAATATCCTCGCAGCTTTGGCCACCTGTGTGTAAATATCTAAAATTAATCTCTAAATATTTTTTTCTTTTGTTTTTATTTTCTTTTTTTTTTCTTTCCTTTTTCACTGTTCTTTTTTTATCATATGTATGATATATTTATATGAAAATAGTGTATACAATGGGTAATTTTGGTTATTAGACTTACCCAATTATTGTAAAAAAAAAAAAAAAAAAATTATGCGCAAGAGAATAATAGGAATAAGTAAAACATTTTTATGCATTTTATATATATATATGCGGAAAAAAAAGTATAGATTAGCCTGCGAAAGTAGCTTATGGCTACCGGTAGTGGCGTCAAAATCTATGTTTAATCTTTCTCTTGCGCATGCGCGCACGCCTATTAGTCATTTCGTTAAAATCTTCGCGGTCTATGTGTATTATATACCTTTATCTCGCTCGTTTTACGGGTTAACTTCCCATTTTATATATATATATATATATATATATATATATATATATATATATATACAACGCGCCAATAGAAATTTCATTTCAAAAATAGAAAAAAAATTGCATTCGACAAACACAACTTTCTGCGGACAGTATCGGGAAACTGAATAAAGTTCTGAATTACAATTTGCGGAAAACCTTAAATCGAATTCGAAACGGAACAGCGTGTACAAAATTCAACTGCACACAGATTAAAGGATGGACCAATATTATCATTGTAAATGTGATGACCGCCTTTTTATCTGCAGTATAACTGGAAAGTTTGACTCTGTCGAAATATATGAAAGTATTAACAAAGAAACATTCCTAAAATATTGGACCAAGAAAGGACCTATGATAGCCGACACCGGATACGATATAATAATACTCATATTAATACCCTTGTCAAAAGACGTGGTACACTTATTTCGCTTTTACGAAAGGACTCGTTTCTTTCTCGATTTCGTGAATCGAAACGTTCGAACCGGATCATTGGAAATTTTAAATCATCGGTAGGTTCCTATTCGCCACCGACAGAAACTGTATAATTAAAATCGAATACAGGTAAATTGCAAATTGTTCGGCCATCGATAAAAGCCATTTTATCCGGCGGTGAAACATCTAGAAAAACGAAACCCTCCGAGTGAGCTAACTCTCCAGCAGCTGTCCGTCTCGAGTGTAAAAAAGACCGTCAAATGTTACATCGTAAGATGCGGCGTATTCGCCCAGCTAAATGTACGTTATCGGAATATTAATTACCTATCGAAATACAAAAACCACACATATACACGAGAAGTCTTCACACAAGCGAACACACGTTCACGCCAACACGTTTTGCTTCTTCGCTTCATCGTGGAATTTAGCGTTTGCTCGTGAGAAAGAAACAAGAATCGCAATTCGACGCTACCGCACTGGCGAGAAAACCGTAAACTATCCACGAACCAACCGAATGTAAAAATATTTCCATTCGAATGCAGAAACGAGGTTGTGGAACTTACTTAAAATTCTTTTCACGACCTCGGTATATCACCGAAAAGAGAAAGTAATCTGCCTAACAGTTCATTCGATTGGACGACGATGAAAGAATTTCAGGTCAACGACGTGCGTAAGCTAGGGAAAGTTCGCGCTATATCTGCGACTTTCAACGTTTCGATAACGCTGCATTCCTGAATATCCGAACGCGCGTGTATTTTTGTGTGTGTAAAAAAAAGCTTATAAGTACAAAATACCACGAGTATATATATATATATATATATATATATATATATATATATACATATGTACGGAACTTAACTCTCAACGCGATTAAAACAATTTAATAGTCAACTATGCCCTCGACATCGACTTTCGACTGAACTGAATTAAATTGAACTTATCTTTCCATTAATAAACATTCAGGATTAACGACTAAGCAGTTCATTCCTTCCCTCCATTTCGATCTATAGCAATTTGGTTGGCTTGTTCCTTTCTCGAATAATTCATCTATCTCTGTTTAAGAAAATGTTCATTTCCAATACCGAAACTTAGGCGATATTTTTAACACGTGAAAGTAATACCTTTTTAACTGAATCAAAATTATTATTATTATTATTTCCAATCTTTTTTCTCTCCTCCATTATTATTAATTTTTTTAATAGTTTTTACGCGATTTTCCGTTTTACTGACGAATTTTCATTTCGATTGGTAAAAATCACTAATCGTATTCTAGCTGAACTTTTCGACAGTTACGCCGTCATCAGATTATAAATAACTCAATTAAATTAAACGATAATAAAATAAAATATTACTAACGAAATTATTCAGCAGTAATATAACATTTTTTTTTTTTTAAGAATGTGGAATTTAGTGATTTTTATTAAAATAAACAACAACAAAAAAGGATAAAATCGCTAAAAGTTTTTTCTTTATGAAAAAATAAAATTATATAGTGGTCGCAAGAGACCTAGCAAGTCTGTCTGCCTGTACCGATTTAGCTCAAAAACTATTAAAGTACTTAAATTCGCATGGCTTAGAGCCTATATTATCGGATTTGTTCTAAGCTTTGTTTCACATTGATATCACAAATCGGGCAGAAATTACAATAATATAAAAGTTTTACAATTTTTTTAAATTAAAATATCGCTGTCTAACAATAGTATACGTAAATATGTATACATATATATATATATATTATTTCAGCCACGTTCCTAACGCATCAAAAGTGGTTTGTATTGCGGGTTGGTAGTGAAGGTACATTCGAACTATTTTGAACGATTTGCCAGATATATTGCAGTTTACTACTTTTAAAAACTTTAAACTATTGTAATTTCTGTCCTATTTGTGATATCAATGTGAAACAAAGCTTTAAAAAAATAATGACGCAGGCGTACTTCTACGATATATACATTACATTTTGATCGAAAATTTCGTCCAACGGGTAATATAGGATTTATTTCTAATTGCATACTTTCGGTTATCAGCGGCCTAAATACGGCACTCCTGATAATCATCGTTTTAACAAGTTTTCGAAGAAATTCAAGAAACAGTAGCTTAATGAAAAAAACTTTTTACCGACGACAGTTACGAGCTAAGCTTCTTCGAAACAAAATGTCACCGATTTGCGGATTATTGCAAAATGTACGTATAACGTATGTACTTAAACGCGTTTAAAATTTAAACGGCGCGTTGCCGTTAGATCGAAAACTTTTCAAACATCTTTTCCGGTTCCCATAAATTAAGTAGCGTAAAAGTTAAACTTATAATTAGTTTCTGCAAAACTAACGTTGCGTAATTTACATATTAACAACTATAAACGAGGTTAGATCGTCGAGACGAGAGAATATAGAAAGGATTTCTCAAAGGTAAATAGCGGCAGGTAAGTAGTAAGTGGGCTACTTCAGCCACTTCTGTCAACTTGCCGTTATATTTAATCCCTGTCAACTTGCCGTTATATTTAATCTCTGTCAACTTGCCGTTATATTTAATCCCTGTCAACTTGCCGTTATATTTAATCTCTGTCAACTTGCCGTTATATTTAATCTCTGTCAACTTGCCGTTATATTTAATCTCTGTCAACTTGCCGTTATATTTAAACTCTGTCAATTTTCCGTTATATTTAATCCCTGTCAACTTTCCCTTTATAAAATCCAAAAAAGCAAAACTAAAGGTTAAAATTTCTAAGGGTAATTAAACAAATTAAAAAAAAAGAATATTTTTGTATTATAAAAAAGATAATGGATAATACTGATATAGAAATTTATATAATGATTCCTGCTAGTGAATCTGTTAATGAAAATATAAAGGTACTTATTATAAAATCGGAATTTGAACTTTTTACATTATTAGTGGTAAAATATCAAGGTAAATATTTAATTTTTCCTTTACCAGAATGTGAAACAAATATTTTATTAAAATATCCACATACACTTATTTTTCAAGGAAAAATGAATAAAGATTTGATTGAAAATTTTATTGTAAATCATTATTGGAATTAAGTTTTAATATTTTTTATAAAGAAAAATTTTTCTTTATAAAATTTCAGTCAAAAATTTGAAATCTCACTCCTTAATTGTATTATTAATTATATTATTATGTAGTATTTTTTCTGATACTACGATAACATAAGCAATAACATTCGGTGTACTAATAGATTGAGAAAAGTCGACATTAATTAATATATTTGATTTTCCACTATAAATATATTCAGGGTGTTTTGTCGTGTCTATTACATAGACACATTTATTTCCAACGAATTCTCCAGGCTCGTAAATCACATTGCTATATCCGTAATAATAATTCTGAAAATCTTTGTACATTTCGAATAGAATTGCGTAAATTCCTTCATTAATATCTAAATTTTGTAATTCATCAGGATAATTTGTATCATTAATTTTCACACGAATATTTTTGACTTTCATAGAGTCAAAATAAGATGGATCTTTTATTTGTTGTTCACAACGATCGTCCTGAAAACCTACAATAATAAATTTAGGATTCTCAATATTTCTGTAAATATTTGTAATATCATAATTTAAAGTCGATCCTGTTACACTACGTTTTTGAATACATTCCCATTTATTAAATTTGTAGGTTATATTTTGCAAATTTGTCAACTCACTAATAAGTTGAATTTCTTGCGTTGGGCGATAGTTAATTATGGGAACTCTAATCACAAATTCTTTTATCGTTATTTTCCCCTCAGCAGGTAAACTTGCCTCATCGTGTGTGCCATCTGCTTTTTTTGTTTTCCATCTGAATAAAGCATCTTCATCGCTATTTCTGGTAAAAGTTATTGTAAATCCACCTTTGTAAAAAATTGGTGTACTATTATTGTTACTGAAAAAATCCAGTCCTAATTGTGATAAATCACCGATAACGCAAAATTTATTAAACGAACCTTCGTGTTGAGAAATAAATCCACTATTTTTAAACGATTTTTTATCAGATTGTCTGTACGAAACGATTCCTTTTACAGTCGATATAATTCCAGGATTTTCAATGTTATCTATTATTTGGTTATGTTTTTTCACAACTATTCCAGAAAATAAAAATGGAATAAAATTATCGATTAATTTTACATTAGATTTTGTCGGAAAAGTAGTGCCATCTTTTTTCGTAAATTCACCAGTAATATAATACTGATACTTTGACGTTGAAAATGAGTCACCGTAATCGATATTAAAATCAATTTTTTTGTTGGGTGAATTAAAGTTTAAAATGCTCGTAGGGTTATAATTTTTGTATTCGTGCCGAATAATTTCATTATAATATTTTGAATAAATTTCATTTTCCATTTTTTATTACAGCAAAAAAAAAAATTTTTTAAATTACGAATATTTCTTTTCCTTCATTATAGATGGAAGACCCGACTTTTTCTAACTATCTAATATTTCTTTACAATGATTAGCAATAAAAATCTTTGAAACATTTTGATATAAAATCACATAATCCCAATCGACGAAATCTTTATAAAAGTCAATAAACTTTTCCGACAAATTCTGATATTTACTGATTATACCCCAATCAACACGATCGTTAAATTCTTTGATATTATTTTCCGTTAATTTCTGAAATTTAGAAATCTTGGGCCAATTTACTTTATTTTGAAAAATACGCAAATGATCGATAGTTAAATTCTCGTGTTCGGACACATAATTCCAATCAACATTCGGCGAAAAAAGATTAGTTTCCATTTTAGGAACTTCAACGCAATTTATTGCTGAAACTAAATATAACAAAAATAACTTCATCATGTTTATTTATTAATAAAACTCGTTTTTTTAATTCCACACACAGAACATTTACTTTCCAAAATAACTTTTCCGTTCGATGTTTTCCTTTTTTTCTCGTTAAGAGATTGTGTTTTCTTTTTACATTTTAAACAATATATTAACGTCATATTTATTACATATAAAATAAAATTTTTATTGTTTCTTATTTAGGGCATCTTTAATACTTTGCTCCATTTGTTTTTTATTTACAGCATCTTTTTCATCTATTCCTGTTGAAACTCCAACTAATCTTCGATTATTGAAATTAACGTAATTTTTCACAATATTTAATTGTTGTTTCAAATATTCATTTGTTAAATTTCCTACATAAGTTTTCATTTCGATAATAAAAGGCATTAATATTGCGCTCACTTTTTCGTTAATTTCTTGTTTATTTCTGTTTGAAATTGTCGATTCTTGTTTTTCGATCTGATTGCCGAATTTATCAAATTTATTCATTTTTTATAATACGTAATATTTTATTATATTTAATTCCTTGAGACAATTTTTGTAAAACATCTAGACATAAATAACCGCAAATTGGTGGATCGTCAAATTGCTGAATTTGTTCGTAATTATAATACAAATTATCGCTTCCTAAATATTTCACTAATTGGATCGGTGGATTCGCATTTCCGTACGAATCGAAATAATATTTAATATCTTTTTGTTTAAAATACGCTGTCCAATGAGAACCAATTTGATAGGAATTTTCTAAGTTAATAATTCCACATTCATTTTCCCAAGGTTTCCCTAATAATTCATCTTTCATAAAAACGCCTCTAAAATTTTTAATTTTCAATTTTTTAGCGTACTTTTCTAACTCTACGTTTGTTAGCGCTTTTTTTTAACGTTACTTAACCCTGAGCCTTGATTTACACCGTGAATCACTTCCTGAATTTTTTCTAACGCTTTATTGTGTCGAGCCATTTCTTCGCGTTTCGCTTTTTTGTCTTTATAATCAACGAATGTGTTTGCAACAGCAGCTGCACCACCACCGACTCCACCGATTAAAGCTCCAATAGCTGCAAGTAAAGGTAAAATTCCACCTTTGTGATTTTCCTGTAATTGTTTGTATGTTAAAGTAAGTCTGACGCCAGTGTTATTTTTACGATGTTTATCAATGGCGTTTTTTTGCCTATCATTTAATCCAATTTTGTCTTTTCCTGATTTTATTTGATCAGAAGATAATTGAATTGTTATGTTCGATTTTCGCTTATAAGCTCTCTGAATTTTTTTTTTTTGTCCATCAGTAAGATTTATATTGCATATATTCATTTTATAATATAGAAAATAATTTTTTAATTTAGATTTTTAAACCTAGACCAAGATGCCTTTTTGCTTTCATTGCATTTGTCGTTAAATATCCCCAAAATCGTTCATTTAAATTTGCATCATTTGACTTAAATCTTTCCCACGCTTTGTGTTCTAAAATTTCATCAGCTTTGTGTCTATTCGCTGTATCTTTATATTTATGGTAAAATAAATCATGTTCTTTCGCTGCTTCGTCTAATGGATTTATACCTATATTTCCATCTTGAATTCTTTCTTGTAATTTTGTCCCTGGACCTAAATAATTATATCCTGGTGCGTGAATTTCAAACGGCAAATTATTCAAAATACCGTTGAATAAACCTGATCCGATCTTTTCACCACGTAATATTTTTGAAGGTAAAGATGACACAAATTTAATCAAATATTCAATTCCCTTATTTTCGTCGATATGTGCTTCTAATTGTTCCTTTAAAAAATTAATAACTCCAATTTTTTCGTTATGAAAATTATTATTACCGGCTTTTTCCTGAGCATAAATATAATACAATCTTTGTAATAAATTTTGTAAATTATCGACATATTTATACTCGACAGAATTATCGGAATATTTTATTAAACCTTTTCCTTCGTGTACCTCTTCATTCTCTATTTTTGCCCAGGGTGGTACAATATTTCTGCTTTCAGGTTTTTTTACTTTATTTTTCCAAATTGGCTTAATTATTGTGTTGTATTTTTCACCTTTGCTCGATTTTGGTTTATTGCTATTTTTATCATTATTATGGTATATGCAATCTGTCGTCAACAAAATTTCCTCATAATTTGCATAATCATCCGGTGTGAAAGAATTAGGATCAGGTTTTTTCGATGGCTCTAACGTTAATAATTTCCATAATCCTTCAGTTCCTTCGTACGTTTTTCCTGCTACAATAATGTCGTTGTTATCTAAAGTAACTATTTCCTTTCCTATCATATAATTTTTGTTTTTTTTATCATAATGTATACCAAAAGTAGAATCTTTAGCATCAGGTAAAAATTCCGTTGTTATTTTTCCTAGAACAATATTTTTTTCATCTTGAATCATACGATTTTCAACGGGAGATTGATCAATGTAAGAAGGCACAATTACAGGTAAAATTTTGTTTTCGTTTAATTTATTAACAGCATTTATAATCGGTTTAAATTCCTCTTCTCTTACCTTTTCAATATTTTCCTTGCCTCTACGGGCTTGTAGAAATTTTTGTTTTAATTGTTTTTCAAGTTTACTTAATTTAATTGCTTTTTCAACAGTTATTTTTTCCATTTATATGTAACAAATATAAAAATTTTATTAGTTAAACACCCACTTAAACCTTCGTTGAACATGATTTTACGTTCATTTTACGTTTCTTTAACGTTGGTGAACGTTCATCAAATTGTTCTATCATTTTAAATTGATTTTTATATCTCCCAAAATCTCGTTTTTTAGTTAAACATCCACTTAAACCTTCGTTGAACATGATTTTACGTTCATTTTACGTTTCTTTAACGTTGGTGAACGTTCATCAAATTGTTCTATCATTTTAAATTGATTTTTATATCTCCCAAAATCTCGTTTTTTAGTTAAATCTATCGTAATAAAACCAAAATCTTTTTCCCAACATTGGTTACAAATTTTACAAAATTTATCGTAAGACATGTCCCCCATTACATTGTCTTTATATATTTTTCTCAAATAATGGTCATTTTGTTTAAAAATACACAGAAAATTAGCGTTACTACGAATTGTTTGCAAATTAACCAAA
Organism: Coronaproctus castanopsis; assembly: GCA_032883995.1. Taxonomy (NCBI): domain Eukaryota; kingdom Metazoa; phylum Arthropoda; class Insecta; order Hemiptera; family Monophlebidae; genus Coronaproctus; species Coronaproctus castanopsis. The sequence continues at coordinate 49,788,120 of CM065052.1, forward strand.
GTATAGCATTGTGTAATATAAATACAAGATATATTTTTATGTCTCCCACTTGTAAAGTATTCTTTAATTATTCTCTGATTTTTTTCCATAATACAATCGTCAAAAATAACGAGAGAATTTGGTAAACATTTATCTACAGAAATTAAATCATCGTAATTATCACAAAAATATGCAATTTGTTCGCCAACATTTTTTTCAACATTTTCGTATCTTTCCTGTAATTTTTGATATGCCGGTTGTTCTAATGTTTTACTGAATATATAGAGATTTTCAAATTCTAACCAATTTCGGTATATAAAATTTAGTAATAACGTTGTTTTTCCACAGCCACTAGAACCTATAAAAATGCCTCTAATAACTGGTTGAATAGTTCTGTTATTTTTATTGTTATTTAATTTTTTGTCAAATACGATAACATCCATTTTTATAAATATATTTATATTTATAAAATATAAAATGCAACTTTTTAAATTAAGCGGTGATAAATCAACTTTAACACTTCGTCTTGAAAATCCTTTACATTTAGATAAAGAGAAAAATTACAAATTAGGATTAGTCGCTTTTTACGGTGATAATTATATTCCTAATATTCCGCATAATTTATACGTAGAATTAAACATATTAACAGAAACATACGGAGTTAATTTTCCGAAGGGGTTTTATTCGTTATCAGATATAGAGGAAATAATACAGTTAAAATTAACGCAACTAAAATCTCGATATGATAATGAAAAAATAAACGTTAATTTTTTGACTGAAAATTTTGGATTAAAAAGTGATAAAATTAGTAACAAAATTCGAATATTTTCTCCTGTAAAAATTAATTTAGGTACGTTAGGTGAATTTTTAGGATTTGAAAATCACGTTAATTTAGAACCTAACACATTATATGGTGCGTCTAGTTTTCCAAAATTAAGACCGTTAGATGCAATAGAAATTCACTGTAATATTGTCGAACCAGCAATTTTAAATCATTCATCTAATCCTCATTCTCACGAAGAAGCCGATATTATTTATACATTTTTTCCTGAAATAATTTATGGAGGAAAAATATCGGAAAAAGTTTCACAGATTATTTTTGTTCCTATTAAAAATCATATCAAAAAAATTGACACAATTATTGTTCATATTACCGATGAAAACGGAAATATACTAAATATGGCGTCATCAAATAATATTATATATCTCGGATTAATTTCATCCGAACCTATATATAAAAATGAATCTTAAAGAAGCGAAAGAATTGCATAAAAATGTTAGAAAAAAATTTGAAAAAAGACACATTGTAACATATGGAATTGACGATTTATGGGCAGCAGATTTAGTAATTATGTCGCATTATGAAACAGAAAATAAAGGATATAAATATATACTAAATGTTATCGATACTTTTTCGAAATTTGTTTGGTCAGAAGCTCTAAAGAAAAAAGACGGAATTTCTGTGACAAAAGCTTTTGAAAATATCGTAGAAAAAGCGAGAAAAGTAAAACATGATACTCCAAAATTTTTACACACCGATAAAGGTCTAGAATTCAGGAATAAAATATTTTCTTCAATGTTACAAAAATATAGCATAAAATTATATCACACTGAAAATGCTGAAAAATCTTCGATAATAGAAAGATTTAACGGAACTTTAGCCAGAAAAATGAAAGTTCTCTTTGAATGTCAACAAAATTTTAAGTGGATAAATATATTACAAAATTTGGTAAATGAATATAATTATCACGATTTTCACAGAACAATTCAAATGAGGCCGTGTGAAGTTAACAAAAGTAATGAACACGAAATTTACACAGTTTTACCTATTAAAAAAGAAATACCGATATTTCAGGTTGGAGATCGTGTAAGAATTAGTGTAAATAAAAAAACCTTTCAAAATAAATATAAAAATAATTGGTCCAAAGAAATATTCGTAATTAAAAAAATTCTGTTTACATCGCCTATAACTTATAAAATTCAGGATTTAAATAAAGAGGAAATTATCGGTAGTTTTTACAAACAAGAACTTCAAAAAACAATTTTCTAAAAATTATTTTTTTTTTTTGTAATAAACGAAAATGGATCACGAACCTTCGGCACCAGAATCTTTATTTTTTCAGGCTTTATATCCGAAAATATCGGCGCCTGAATTTAACTCCAGCAATTATAAAATTAACCACATAATGATGCATTATGATTATTTACAAAAAGAAATGAAAAATAGATTTCAACAAAAAAAGAAATACTTAAAAATAGCTAAAATTATGTATGGAACAGAATATGTACTTATTTTGTCGGATATCGGAACTTTGACAACTTCTGTTTTTGTCCCCGTCTTGATCCCCTTAAGTACACCAATTTGCGTTGGATTTACAACTTTGTCAATATTAGTAAGAGGAACACACAAATTTTGTACAGAAAAAATTAATAAACACGCTGCAATCGAATTATTAGCACGCACTAAAATAAATTCAATAGAGGAAAAATACGCTAAAGCGATTAAAGATGGCGAAATTACTGACAGTGAATTTGATGATATTGTACAAGAAGTAAAAAATTACGAAAAATTAAAAACCGATATTTTAAACGAATATAATAAAAAAGTAGAAATCAATAATAATTTAAAATTATCGTTAATAGAACAAGGAAAAACAGAGGCGAGAAATGAATTGAAAGAAGCACTGTTAAAACACTGTTAATTAAAGGCGACACCAGTTCATAATATTATTATTTTGAAAGAAAAGAAGTATATTTAAAAATTTTATTTTTTCTAATATAAACATGAATACTGAAAATAAAATAAGAAAAAACTACAATTCAGAAAAAAAGTATTGCAAGAGATGCGATAAAAATATTTTACAGCGTTATTGGTCAAGACATAAAAAATCGAATTTACACGCAGGAATTAAAAAAATAGAAAATAAGTATTGCGAGAAATGTGATAAAGAATTTTCGTATAAAAATTGGGCGCGACATTTAAAGGCAAAAAAACACACAGGAGTCGAGAGAAAAATGAGGGTAAAAAAAAAACATTGTGAAAAATTCGATGCTCACACATTAGCGGCAAAATATGTATTATTTGATTTTATTCGTAATAAATCTTAAGGCTTTTATTGATCTTTAAGTTAAAGATAAATAAATTTATATATTGAAGATGATTATAGAAAAAAATTTATCTTTTTCTAATATAAACATGAATAGAAGAAATTATAATTTAGAAAAGAAGTATTGCGAGAAATGCGATAAAGAAATTAATTATAAAAATTGGGCGCGACATCAAAAAACAGATCTGCACACAGGAATTAAACAGCAAAAACTTGGAAATATATTTCCGGTTAAAAGTACTTATTTTGAAAAGGAAAAGAAATATCAATTTTGCAAAAAATGTAACAAAAATATTTTGCAGAATAATTGGACGAGACATCAGAAATCAAAATTACACACAGAAATTAAACAGCAAAAGCTTATTGATATATTTCCGTTCAAAGATATGCGTGTTTTTAAACGGAAAAAACAACAAAAAAATGAATCCTTTTCTATTATTCAAGGTAAACACGAATATTGTAAAAAATATAGTAGTTGGAATATAGATTATGCCGTCAAATTGAAAAAATTAAGAAATAAAAAAGACGAAAAAATAGTTAATGTTAAAAGTATGATGGATAATGTCAAAAAAATGATAGGAAAATTAATTCAAATTGTCAAAGAAAAAACTCATTTCAAAAATGACGATAAAATAAATATAATCGTTAAAAATGAAAATTTTAAAACAACGGTAATATCTACAGGTTTTCAAAATGATATAAATGTTACAACACTTTTAGATCATATAGAAAATATTTTGACATCTGATGAGAAAGTTGACATAAATAAAACAACGTTCAATTTTCAAGTAATTAATATACCTAGAGGAAAAGGTTATAGCAAAATAATAAATATTACTAAAGATAAACATACAAAAAAATGCATCACTCAAATAAAAAATAACGATAATTTATGTTGTCCTAGAGCAATAATTACAGCTTTATCATATCATACGGATACTATTTTAGGTAGAAAATTAGAAGGACGAGATTCGAAAAGTATTCGAGAAGGTAAAAAAATACAGGGAGATTTAGCGGAAAAGTTATGTCAAAAAATAGGGTTTTGTAATAGTGAAGGATTTACGTTAGAAAATATAAAAGATGTAGAAAATTTATTAAATATTCAAATTAAAGTTATTTGCGCGGAAAATTTTAATAATGTGATATATTCGGGTAAAGAAAATGAAGTAAAAATTTATCTATATAAAAATGGAAATCACTTTGACGTAATAAATAGTATGACAGCTTTTTTTGCGACATCTTATTATTGTGAAAAATGTGACAAACCTTATCAAAATAAAAATATGCACAAATGTAAAAGTGAGGCAAAAGTATGCGAATTATGTATGATGAAAGAACACAGTGAAAAAAATAAAATTTATTGCAAAAATTGTGACAGATATTGTTACAATCAAGAATGTTACGAAAATCATGAGAAAGTTTGCGAGCAAATATATAAATGTTTGAAATGTAAAAATATATGTAAAAGAAACGAAAATCACGAATGTGGATATAGAGTATGTAAAAATTGTGGTGAAAATGTAAAAATGTATGAACATTTATGTTATATGCAAAAAATAAAACAAAAAGGTGCAATTTGCGAATTGCCGTGTATTTGTAATGGAAATGCGGACAAAAAAGTCCAAAAATGCACATATTCTGAAAAATATATTTTCTACGATTATGAAGCAAATCAAGAAACTGGAACTCATGAGGCTAATTTAATTGTTGCACAATATTTTAACGGTGAAACTTTTATCTTTGAAACGAACGATGAATTTTGCGAATGGTTAATTTCTAAAAAACACAGTGGATTTACAACAATTGCTCACAACGCAAAATCTTACGATTTGCAATTTATCCTAAAATATTGCGTAGAAAATTCACTGAAACCTTACACAATTTATAGTGGTGGAAAAATAATGTTTTTAGAAGTTGCAGGAATTAAATTTATCGATAGCATTAATTTTATTGCGTCACCACTCTCAGATTTCCCGAAGATATTTGACTTAAAAGAAATAAAAAAAGGATATTTTCCTCATTTATTCAACACAAAAGAAAATCAAAATTATAAAGGGCCAATTCCTGATAAAAAATTCTACGGTATAAATACGATGAAAATTAACCCTAGAAAGGTTTTTCTTAAATGGTATTCTGAAAAAATTAACGAAAATTATGTATTTGATTTTCAAAAAGAATTTGTAGAATATTGTAAATCTGACGTAGATATTTTACGTAGAGGTTGTGTAGAATTCAGAAAACAATTTCTAGAAATTGCAAATATCGATCCTCTTCAGTACATTACAATTGCAAGTACATGTATGTCTATTTTCAGGTCAAAATATTTACAAGAGAACACTATCGGAATTATAAAACAACCTAAAAAAGAAATGTATAGTAAAGATTCAATTTCATGGCTAAATACATTCAAAAATGTACAACATGCAGTAAATGGTGGAGAAGTAGAAATTTGTGGTGCAAAAGTTGATGGTTTTAATGAGAAAACAAACACAATTTATCAATATCATGGTTGTTTTTGGCACGGCTGTCCGAAATGTTATAGTGAAAATACAATAAATAGTATAAAACGTGAAACTATGGGTGATTTATACGAAAAAACTAAAGATAGAAGTAAACAGATAAAAGATGCTGAATATAATCTGATAGAAATATGGGAATGCCAATGGAAAAAATCGAAAAAATATCAAAAAGCTTTAAGAGAAAATACCCCCGTTATTGAACCGTTGAACCCGCGAGATTTTTTTCACGGTGGAAAAACTGAAGTTTATAAATTAAAAGTAAACAATAAAATATTACGATACATCGATGTTTGTAGTCTTTATCCTACTGTTCAATATTACGATTATTATCCTGTCGGACATCCTACAAAAATTTATAAACCTAAAGAATTTGACTCAAATTGGTACGGAATAATTAAATGCAAAATATTGCCACCACAAAATTTGTATCATCCAGTTTTACCTATTAAAGACGAAAAATTAGCATTTATTTTATGTAATAAATGTTATGTTGAAAAACGAACTAAATGTATTCATACTATTGAAGAACGATGTTTGATAGGAACTTGGACAACAGACGAAATAAACAAAGCGTTAGAAAAAGGATATTATATTTTAGATATTTATGAAGTTTGGCATTTTGAGGAAAAAAGTAATAATTTTTTTAAAGATTATGTTAAAACATTTATGAAAATAAAATTAGAAACAAGTTCGTGGAAAAATAATTTTAAATCTATTGAAGAATATGTAAAAACATTAAAAGAAAAATTAGATATAGATTTAGACGTAAAAAATATTAAACCAAATCCTGGAAGACGAGCTGTTGCTAAATTATGTCTCAATTCTTTATGGGGAAAATTCGGCCAAAGACAAAATTTAACGCAAACGAAATACGTGAACGATCCTAAAGAATTTTATGAATTAATATTAGATGATAGACTGAAAATCAGTAATGTTATTTTTATTAACGAAAATATAGTACAAGTATCTTATAAAAATAAAGACGAATTTGATGACTATAGCACTTCGACAAATATTTTTATTGCAGGATTCACAACATCTAACGCTAGATTAAGATTATACGATATGTTAGATAAATTAGGCGAAAATGTAATATATTGCGACACAGATTCGGTTGTATATATTGACGATGGAAAAAATACAATTACAACAGGCTGTATGCTTGGTGAATGGACCGATGAATTAGGCAAAGATGATTATGGAACTGAGTGGATCTGCGCAGGACCAAAAAGTTACGCACTAACAACAGAAAAAGGAAAAACTATATTGAAAATTAAAGGATTTACGTTAAATTACGAAAATTCAGAAATATTAAATAAAAAAGTAATGGAAAATATTATCGATAGAAAAGTGGATAAGGTAACGTTAAATTATAACATGATCACCAGAAATGATAAAAACAAAACTCTCGTTAATAAAGTTATGCAAAAAGAATTTAAATTAAATTCTGATAAGAGACGAGTTTTACCTGAAAAAGACGGAATTATTGATATGAACCCGTGGGGGTATGTTAATATAGTAGAAAAATAAAATTATGGATTATGATGAAAAACGAATTTTACCTTGATATTTTTAAAGAAGCTGCTAATTTAGAGAGAAATTCCAATAATGAATTTGATATTTTTGGGGGTGCTAGGATTTGACCAAAATGATTATTTAACAAATCGAACATAAATAAACATTGACAATTTTTTAATCTAACTTTTAAAAAGTATTTTTTTTTTTAATTTGTTTAATTACCCTTAGAAATTTTAACCTTTAGTTTTGCTTTTTTGGATTTTATAAAGGGAAAATTGACAGAGATTAAATATAACGGAAAGTTGACAGAGATTAAATATAACGGCAAGTTGACAGAGATTAAATATAACGGCAAGTTGACAGAGTTTAAATATAACGGCAAGTTGACAGAGATTAAATATAACGGCAAGTTGACAGAGTTTAAATATAACGGCAAGTTGACAGGGATTAAATATAACGGCAAGTTGACAGAGATTAAATATAACGGCAAGTTGACAGAGATTAAATATAACGGCAAGTTGACAGGGATTAAATATAACGGCAAGTTGACAGAAGTGGCTGAAGTAGCCCACTTACTACTCAGGTATGTTCACGAAGAATTCTTTGAAGACGATGCGTCGGATAGAATAAAACAAAAAAAAAAACGGCAAAAAACATCGTAAACAGTTGAGGAACGAACAAAACCGAAGACGAAGATAAAATAGAGGTTGTAAAGCTGGATTGAAATTTTCAAAGTAACTTAAGGCACTTTAACATAAATATTTCTGTCATCGAGGCACAACCCGAGTTTCAGGGTTCAGCTCAATGTTTACCATTCGAACAGGATATTGAATCATCGTCATTATGTAGATTGATGAAATTATGTTGCACAAGGAAACGTTTCAGCAGAGCTTAATTTAAAGGACGAGCTTTTTGCGTCATTCTTTCTCGATCGTATATAATTAGATATTTTAACGACATCTTGAGTATCACTTTCACCCGAGTTTTCTATCTGCGTGAGGTTAAAAAATTACTCTCAAATCAGCTCGGATTAGGTCGATTTTAAAATTTAGTATTACCGATTTTGATTTTCGGAGTAATCAATTTACCATTCACCGATTACATCGTATGGTTAAAATATCGTGCTACTGAAAAACAGTATTACGTCGTTGTATTACTCAACATTGCTCAAACGCTTGGTGCCTTGAGAACCCTATACAATTTTTTGTTTTTTTTTTAATTTCTACGTTGTACCGACAATTATACGCCACAATCAACGGTGATGAATAGAAAAATTAGGGAAGATAAAGAAGAGGCAAGGAAGGAAGGGAAAAGGAAGAAATATATGCGACTAACATCTCCAGTGAAATAAGTTAGATCGAGGATGAGGTTACGAGTCTATTGCATTTGATACATAAGTAGTATAATTTGGCGAAAATTAACTATTTCTTCAAGTGATCGGCAACGCATCGACACCATTTACTTTTTTTTTTAATCGCTTGGTAGGGTTGTCCGGTAGACTATATACATTCGACTGATATTTGGATTTGAGCCAAAGCGTAGTTTATTGAAAAATTCAAATTCAAAACCGATTAAACTTTATTCGTTAAAATCTGGACTATTCGAACGACATTTTCATTTTGAAAACGATGTCTCCGTTACGATATTGATGCCGGAATGTCTGAACTCGTGTGTAAAGTGTATATGTAACTTACGACGAGAACCAACCCGTCATTCTGACATTTTTTTTCAGAAATTTCTATCGTTCTATTTTTTTTCAAACATTAATTGTAACGTAATTATACTTAGCGACAGATTGAGATTCGAGCATTATTTGTTACCGGAACGCCTTTATACAGCTTAGAAAACTCACTATTGCCCTTTCTATACTTTGCAATCCTGATCACTTCGAAAGTCCTTTAATAACATTACATTCAGAAACTATTCATCGTGTAATGGTCCTCCCGTAAAGTCCACCGTAGAATTTATTAATATTTTAAACTGCACATTTTCCGCACTGTTGGAAAACAGCCATAGTTATTGCTCATTCTAAACCAGGGATGAACAGTCCTCAGATTTACAATATTCGGCCAGATAGTTTACTTGGCAATTTAAATTAAGTATTTTGATATTAACAATATTGTTTGAAATGTATTCGGTTTTCGTCAAATTTTGTTTTTTTAGGGCTCATCAAATATTGGGAGTAGCCGGACACATAATTTCAATCGTAATAAATCTATTCGTACGGTGCACTTTAATATTGCTAAAGAATTTGATACTACACGATACGTTAATATTTAAATGTAAATTTCCTTCCTATTCAATTAAATTATATTTACGCGATTCTTCATGTAACTGTCGGTGATTCAGTCTTCTAAATTAAAACGTGTTTAGGCGATGTTCCTGGAGGAAGTACGTTTTGGATGTTTTCTGTTTGCATTATATTTATATGATTTCCCAGAAGTTCCGAAAAGTGGAATTCTATGCAGATTATGCGGCTATTTTTCTTAACGCATATAGACCAGCTACTCTCTAGAACAGACTTGAAATCGGCATAATTCCCAGATATTATAATTAAAGGAAAAAATAGCCACATATAAAGGGATATCAGAACGATCATCCTACTTAATAGTTAATATAAATAAGTCCACAACGTTAAAAATCATACAGATCTACGCGCCCACTACTTCATAATATAATCAAGATGAAGTTATATTGAAAGGGAATATTATACGAAAAAAAAAACAACGTACACAATAGTAATGGGTGACATTCGAACTGTATATAGATTCTATAAATCGTTGTATACGGACAATACAGACACTCGTAGAAATCATTGCTTTACTATGCTCTACTATATCGTGTTCGGTCAGTACAAATGATTTACCTGAAATATTAGAAAGTGAAACAATATTTGCAATAAAACAAATGAAATGCGGTAAAGCACCGGGAGACGATGAAGTAATACCCGAAATGTTGAAATATGGTGGTAGATCCAAGGGAAAAATAGCTGACGTATACGTTCAATCGTTGTATACAGGAAATACCGACGTCATGGAACAATGCAATAATAATTACATAAAAAAGGAGATAAAAAATATCTAAAAATTATAGACCAATTAGTCAACTATCAGCCGTATACAAGTTGTTTACAAGGATAATAACGAATAGGTCGGAGAAAACACTAGATGAACAACAACCAGTCGAACAAGCGGGATTCAGACGCAAATATATATTCAAACGCTTACACTATTAATCCAGATACGTTAATTATATGCCTTTGTATCTAGGATTCGTAGACTTTGAAAAAGCGTTCGACTCGCATACATTCTATAGTGCAAGTACTTAAAAAAATCGTCATAGACAAGGCGTATATTGATCTTTTAATTCATATATACAACTCTGCTACAGCTAGCGTCAGGTTATATGAAAAAAAAACACCATTTTCAGTACTAAAAGGTGTAAGACAGGGAGACACTATATCCCCGAAACTGTTTACAGCAGTGTGCAATGAAATCATTAAATTGGAATAATAGAAAGGATATTAATATCAACGGAAAATATCTACACGATTTACGTTTTGCAGACGATGTAGTAATTATAACACAATATAAGAACAAACTACAACACATGTTATAGGAATAAGAGATGGCAGTAAAACCGGAAGGATTAAAGATAAATACCCAAAAAACGAAATAGATGTGATCAAAATAGAGAAACTCGGAGATTGACCGATAAAATAAAATTACATATAGGTGATATAGAAGAAGTAGATAAATTTTGTGTATTTGGGCAAAGTTTTCGCAACGATGAAAGAACAAACAAGCCCCGACATAGCTAGAAAAATAACAAATGAATGGATCGCTTATCGTAAAATAAAACACATGCTCAAAAACAGAATTAGTGAAGAAAGTAGAGCAAAATTATTTAATCAACGTGTAATACCAGTAATGACATACGCTACAGAAACATGGCCGCTCACAAAAGGAGTAATGGAAAGCATCAGGAAAACAGAAAGAAGAATGGAACGCGCATTGTTAAGTATTAGACTTCAAGATAAAATCTGAAACTATTAGAAGGCAAACGATGTTCGAAGATATCGGTAAAAGGATAGCAATGATGGTCATGGGCCGGACATATTGGAACCTGATGGAAGGTGGGCAAAAGAACTGGTAGTATGGAGATCATACAATGGGAGAAGAAATAAAGGACGTCCACACAGAAGTTGGACCGGCGACATTGTTAGAACCGCGGGAAAACAGTGGCTTCGGAAAACTCAAGATAGAGGAAGATGGAAAATGTTAATGAAGGCCTACATCAAATCAATTATGTAATACGAGCAAAGAAGAAGAAGATATATATATATGTATTTTACGAGTAGATTCACACTAAAATATTGAAATTAAAGAATTTCAAATACGGTGATATTTAAATTACTCTATCTGAAATCTACCAGCATCATCATTATCACCCCCGGAGGATTAATGATCATTTTGTTGGTATTGTTCCATTTTTATTTTATACACGCACGTTTATTTACATTTTTCGTATGACATGTTATAGGTATAGATTATTTTGATATATTTTAATAATAAAAGCTTCGGTAGTTATTTCATTTTACATATAATATCACGTTTTTCATTTTTTTTTTTCAAAGTATGGAATGTAGTGATTTTTGAAAAATAGAAAACAAAAAAGAAGTTAATATCTTTTAAAAACAAAATAATAATGAAACATCGTATTTGGCTCCATTATCGAGTGAACATAAATATATATATATATATATATACAACTTATAAAAATATAAAATGTAAAAATATCAATTTAGATATAGAGTTTACAAAAATTAACGAAGTGAAAGTATGTATAATATAATCTCTATAAACAAATTAGCAAAGTGAACGAACAGTAATCTGATGAAGATTATATTATAAATACTGTTTTTTCGTTTTGCTAATTTATGTAAATTATATATCTACATTGATATTTTTTACATTTCACAGTTTTTGTAAATTGTATACATTTGTATATTTAATTTTTTAAGTTTACTCGATAATGGCTTAACAGTCGAAAAACTTTGTGATCATTCATAAAAAAAATTTTAGTGATTTTAAATCATTTTTTATCTTTTTTTTACGACATGTAACGACTGAATAAATCTCGCGAATGTAACGTACTATTTCGCATTAAAATCGGCCGATTCGATATTTCGATGTTCTTCAACATTATCCGGAGCACAGCCTCGAAAGTAGCTATCTACACTTGGATTTTTCAACCAGCATGGAGACGTGTAATAGACATTTTCCAACATTGAATTACTTACAAAATTATAAAACAAGTTTATGCAATTAATCTCCAAAGAATCTCTTCAACTTCATATCGACTTTTAATATTGATCCATGTCCCCCGTTATAGTTCGCCAGCCCGGCAAACACAGATGCCTAAATTGTTTTCACTTCCATCTCAATGTTAAAGCTTAGATGTTTCTAATGACCCCCATCGGAAGCGAAGAAAACATCAACCACCGAATCGAAATACCCCGCGATTAGTACCGCCGCTATCAGTTAAGGTACATGTAATAAAATTTACCGTTCCAATTTATAATAGAAAAAAAATTATTAAAATTATTTAATTTTGTTGTCCATTACCACCGGATATATCGAGTCGCCTAAATAAAATATTCTACCCAAATTGATTATATATAAAAAAAAAAAAACAAGTGGTAATCAAAAGTCGATTAAGACTGGATGCAGTCAAGCTGACAAGACGGTATTAAACAGGCAAACTACAAAACACAAAGAACTACTACAAAACTTTAAGAACACATCCTTCAATGAATTTGTTTCCAATTTAACAGCATCAAAGGAAAGCAATTATTCACATTATGGAAAGCGGTTCGCTGCAGTAATAAATCGGAACCTATAACCACTAAAAAGTGAAAATGAAATTTGGATTACAGACGATGCTACCAAGGCAGAGTTGTTTGGAGTACATCTGTCAAAGACTTTTCAACCAGAAAAAACGAAATATGCTATCGAGGATGATGCCCGAAATTATTTGAAACAGGATCCTAGTAAATCTGAAAATAAAGATGTTTTCACCGAAGGAAATAAAAGTGGAAATAATGAAGTTAAATAATAATAAATCGCCAGAATATGATTTCATAACGGGTCAAATTCTGAAAGAACTTCCGCATAAAGCAAAATTGACTTATAACTTCGATGCAATTATACGAATACAATTCCCGATATGATGGAAGTTCGCAAATGTGATTATGATACAAAAAAAGCCCCCTGAAAAACTGTCGTCCTATCGACCTATCTCACTCCTATCAATTTTAGCTAAAACTGTTTTGAAAAACTCTTAAAGAAAAGGATTCAAAAATTCATTGATGAAAGCAAAATAATCCCCAACCATCAATTTGTATTTAGAACTGGTCACTCAACAGTTCAGCAAGTTCACATGCTCGTTAATCGAACCAGCTTTTGAGGAGAAGGAGGTCTGTTCAGCGGCCTCCCTGGATATTCAGCAAGTGTTTGATAAAGTCTAGCACATTGGTCTACTATACAAATGTAAAAGGGTCCTGCCCGTGCAATGCTATAATATCATAATATCATAAAATCCTATCTCGATGAAAGATACTTTCGAATCTTAGTAAATAATGAGCAAACACAAATTCATAAAATTAAATCGGGCGTATCAGAAGGAAGTGTGTTTGGTCCCTTGTTATACTCGATATTCACGTATGATATACCGATACAAAGAAACGCGAGTCTAGCAACATTTACTGATGACACTGCAATAATGGCGTCATGTACGCAAATATCAAATAAAACCTTGTGCAGTCGATGAAATTGACAATTGGACGAGCAAATGGAAAATGACAATAAATGAGAGTACACCCACATGATATTTACTAAAAGGAGAATTATTCGCGATAGATATATCTTTATCAAAGGTAGGGAAATTTAACAAGGTCGAACGGTAAAATATCTTGGAGTTCACCTAGACCATAGAATGAAGGAAATGGAACTAAACATAAAGACTAAACAGCTTGGTTGCTTGGTCACTTCACACTATAAACAAATTATTACTGTACAACGTCGTATTAAAGTCTGTATGGCTATATGCAACGGAACTATAATGTTAACAAAATTCAGACTTATCAAAACAGGGTATTACGTGCTATAGTGGAAGCACTCTGAAACCGTACGCTACATAAAAATCTGAATATAAAGTACACAGAGGATGTAATTCACGAAGCGATTCAAAAACAACTACAGCACCACAAAAACCCACTAGCAGATAGTTTATTGAAGAAACCAGCAAAGGTTAAACGATTGAAAAGAAGAACGATGTTGGATTTTCAAAACCTAAATTGAGACCTTGCTAATGGGCATATTCTCAAGAAATCAAGTGCGTTCTCAAGAGACAACATCCGGTTGATGACATAAATTTGTCAGTACTTAATAAGAAGAGAATTAAAAAAAAACAAAAAAATAATCTTAAAGAAAAAAAAAGTGTTCATGGATAATATGTTAAACGTCTCCTACGTAATGTGCGATTTATTTCATATTCAGTGGAAATCGGACCAGTGAATTCGTGTCGTGTACAAATTTCCTTTAATACATTTGTTTTTAAAACGTTATGTTATATGAATCTATTTATTACCTTGTAATTTTTCAAAATATCCTATCTAGTTCAAAATTCATTAATAATTTGCATTTTATTAATTATAATGCTGTTATCGTATCTTTCATTTATAAAAATTAATGATCACTCTTTTTAATATATAAATCAATTGCCACTACTCGTGCTTTGGTCTGAATAGCGATATTAGAAGTAATCATGTAAGCGAAAATTATATCAATTAATATATATTATATATTATATATATGTGTGTGTGTAGTTTCTCGGTCAAGCGTTTCCATAGTTCAGTAAATCCTGTGGTGCTACGTACTAAACTTACGTTATTTGGTCCAGCTCGTTATATTTAACAACCGACTTAATCTTCAATAATACCACTTTCCGTTCAAATCTAATATCTCGCGGTTGTTTCTGTTTCAACTGTTACGAAGTGCGTCGGTCGCTTCGGATTTTGGTTAGCTATCGATATCGCGAATAGTTTGTACAAGCAGCATGGATAACGATTACCTTCTTCTTCTGTAATTAGCACTAGCTATACTGTCGTACTGATATGAGAATATAACTCTGCGTACTCGGTTTTCTATTTGTACTGTACACGTGTTTATACGGATAAACGAACAGTCTACATGTACATATTCTTTTCCCGTAATCCTTTGGAAAGCACCATTTTCTATAACGAAGCTTTTTAAGCTTCTCCTAACATTACGTCTGATTTGTAGTCAGCTCCTTGGGGGGTCGACAATTTTGATGTCGTGTTCATTTCTGACCGTGTCCGTTCATTTAATAAGGGAATTGTACTTTTCGTAATTCCTGATGGATCTAAAACAGCATTTTATCTAATTCTAGTCATCATTTTGTTTCGTCCGTTTTGGAGGGATTTCATCTTCAAAGAGAGATACGTATACATATCGAGCTACGTAATGCATGGATACTCGGATACTCTTTTAACGTTTTATACGCATGACGCGAGTTTTTCACGATGAAAGGCACTTCTTCTTTCTCTTCTCGACCTTGCGATTGATAAGTATAATATAACATATTAGATCCGTCTACGAGAGTATACTCGTGCTTTTATTACGACGTAACTTTCGTTATAGTATGACCCAGAGAAGACGGATAGTTTTGTATTTTGAATAAATCAAAAATTTCTCGACCAAAATTTGTGAATGAAATTTTACTTTAAAATAGAAAAACGAGAGATTTTACCTAGAACATAATATTGTACAGACGATCGCCATTTACAACGATACGTTCATCCAGTCTTTTTATAACATTTTCGAACACTTTTTCGAGCATAGGTCGCTGAATTTTACGGTTTTTTTTCCGTCGCAGTAACTGTCTCTCGAAAGTCTTCAACCAACCTTAAAATTGAATTACGAGATGATACAAGTTTACACCGTGTAACTTTCAATTCTTTTCAAAACTTCCTTTTCACTGTCGTGATCGACTCATGCCGAAAATAAAGTTCTACGCAAATTCTCGTTATAAGATGCAACTGAAACTAGACAAAGATTCGTGGAGCACACGATTTACGTTGTAGCAGTATTACCACCTACAAAAACAAAACCGTCTGTCTTCTCTGGGTCACACTTTACATATCCAGTTCACGTTATTAGTTATTTTACTTGTCCGTGGCATTCTTAACGTACGACGCCAGCACCACATTTCGAACGTTCGGAAGATAATAAAATCATCTGCAAATAATGATACACTTATTGGTGTTACTATCTCGGTTAAGATATCATTGATACCAATATTAAATCGGATTAAACTGAAGATAGCGGAACACCATTCTATAGTGTTCGGGGAGTGGATTAAGTGTTACCAAAATGAACGTGGAATGTTCGGTCTTTGAGCAAACTGCTAATGACCATTGGCAGTCTACCACGAAAATTCCAGTTGTACAGCGAGGCCAGAATCTTGTGTCTCCAGGTCGTATCAAAAGCCTTGGATATATCTAAGAAGAGAGCTAATAAGTGGTGATTATTATTAACTATCGACTTTGATATTTCATTGTGGAGGTAAACAGCTTGATCAATTGTTGAGCGACCTGGACGAAATTCGCATTGTTTACTGCTTATTAGTTGTTGATGTTCTAATGTTTTTATCTCCACTGATAATTCGAAAGAACTATGTAAGTATGGCGATGGAAAGCTTCTGAAGCATAATTGGAAGTAATTAGTCCAATCAGTTTTATGCCAGTTCCAGATAATAGTGTTTGTTTCTATTTCACGTTTGCTTGGAATACTTATCGCTTCCGGCTAAATCAATATAATTAAATAGAATTTGTTATTGAATGAAATGAAAAAACTAAATCTAGAGTAGATTCTGAACGATACGCAAAGCTATAATGAGTTGGCAATGTGGTATAAAGGATTAATGCAGATTGGTCAATTACATCCTGTAGTTTTCGCCCAGTTGAGTTGTACACTCTACTTCCCCATGCGGATGAACGAACGTTAAAATCGCCATTAATATAAAAGGAGATTTAAGTTGCTGAATTAGAAGTTGGAGATCGTTAAATGAAGTATGCGAATTCGGTGGTAAGTATAAGGTGCAAATAGTGATTAGTGAAAATTCTTGCAGTGACAGCTTGTATGGAAACGAAAAGATTGTTATCTGTTATTGAGTATTTAATTTGGCTAATCATGATAATATTTAATCCGTGTTTCCCTAAATTTAATTCCTTATCCTTTAATTTATTGTTAAATAACATATTATAATTTGAATTGGAATCGTTTATAAATTATATTGTTTTTAACCAATTTCGGAATGTTCTTTCCCTTTTCGGTTTTACATATATATATATATATATGCGAACAATCTTTTTCAAGCATGAACAATATCAAGAGTAAACTGAGAAGTCGTCTTATTGATGAGAACTTGGAATCATGCCTAAAATTAAAAACATCATACAAACTTGAATTACTCAAACTTTCCAAGGGGATGCAAGCGCATTTTTCGCATTAATAAATATTTATCAAGTATGAAATTTAGTTTTATTTACTGCTTATAAATTAATAAAAGTTTACTAAACAAGCAGATTTGGGTCTCCATTTTTTTTTAAAAATTGTTGTAATGTTCATATTTGCCTCTTCGGCTAATAAGTTTGCCGACCAGTGAGCTAGAGCATAGGAATCAATGGGAGCTAATGTACACTGAGAGCATTCGTCAATCATCTCTCACTTATTACTATCAGCTCCAGCCGTCTCTCCCCAAACTCCCGTGATTCTATTTCTTTAAGAAGATTAGTCGTAAGGGAATTGTACTCATCAATAGATCGCGATTTGGATATCATTTGTTGCCTGATCGTCTTTCCCGTATGCAGCTTAGAGAAAGTCAATTCTGTCCCCTCCATTCTGAACAGACAGTCTGCAATTCCGGAAATGTTCTTTTTTAATGCTCTGCTAAGGAGTCGTTACGTTCGGAGCTTTACCTTGTCTTGCTACGTTCTTCGAGTATTATAGCTCCGTATAATATAGTCCTTTCACCATCTAGATAATCTACAATTATTCCCACATATAGCGACGTTTCTAGATGTAGACAGTCCTCATAGTATCACGTTAGGTAAGCTGTAAAAGCACCCCCATTTAAAAAAAAAATAATAAAAAAATTAAGACGGGTTAATGCAATTATTTTTCCCGTTGCGACATACGCATCCGAAACACGGATTATCAAAAAAGTTGATACCAAACGTATAAATTCCCCCAGGATGAAAATATATCGAAAATGGCTTTACGTACTATTGATAAGTCTATTATCGAGGAATTAAAAGAAAATACCGGCCTTTTGACAACAATTAGTAGAAACGTGGTAAGATATTTATAGCGAGAAATATCGATTAGCTATATTGAAAAATAATTTAAGATGTAAATGACCACAAGGAAGATGTTCAACACGTTGAATTGATCAAGTTAATGACGCTAATAGGATATAATATTTCGGAAAGTTTTCATCTGATGGCGGGTAATGAAGAAAGTTTGAGAATTGCGACGCAAATTTCGTAAACGGTGTCACCACGTCCTTTAGTGAGACAATGGACAGAGATGATGATGATGTTTATGTTGTGTATATATATTATATATATGGAAAAAATTACCAATTTATTTAGTACAAAAATAAGTGAAATTACAGTATTAAAAGAAATTAAGCGTCCAGATAATTGTAACCTAGGACACCGCTGTTACGAAGAGCATTTGTAAAAATCATTTAGTGAAGTGAAGTCAATTTCGTTATTTTTTTTCACCAGATAGTCTTGTCCGAATAAACTAGAAATAACTTTAATTCTATTGGGGGGTTATATTTATTCCGTTTACACCAATATAAAGAAAAGTATGAGAGAATTTTGTTTTTATTGTGAAAAAATAAGATGGAGTAATGAGATTAAAACATGTATGAAAAAAAAAAAGAAAATGGTTCCACAAAGCTACAAATGTAATTTGGGCAGGTCCAATGCTAATGATTAAATTGCTGGAAAGTATAATTCGGAAAGTCTATATAGAAGTTAGTGTATATATATATATATATAACTATTAAGGCTGAATAAGAATGTGGAGAACAACATCTAAACGTGCTGTCGAGCTTCACAACCAGTACGTCATCGAGTTAGCATTATTATTATTATTATTATTAAAGTGAAATACATTTACGGAACATTTAACAATTTCTTATCGCGTACAAATACTAATATTTCTGCAAAATTCGGAACAGAACAAAATCGAGGTGCCGACGGCAGATAGCGGTCAAATGGTCCTAGTTAAAAAAGAGCGAACATTGGTGACGATTGTGAGTGGAGAGGGAGGAACCTTTCAAGTGAAAACGAGAAATAATTTCGCGGAACAGAAATTTCGTTTGAAAACTTTTTTCCGTATATTTATTCGCGTTCCATTGTTAGCGAACGACGTTGGATGCGAGATGGTTATAATCATAATTTGTAAAGATTATATATATATGTATATATGTGTGTGTGTGTGCGTAATCGTAGTGTAAAGTGAAGATACACCAGCGACTTTTGAGAATATCGTATAAGAAAGGTTTGATCGAACTGGAACACGACGATAACGTCACAATAACTTCCGAGTATAAAAACAATACGTTCGACTTCAAGAATAAATTTTAATATTAATAAATCCGGCCATAGAACTGTCATAAACTCGTACGAAAACACGTCAACATTAGTAACAGATTAAACATCTATATGTGTGTGGGTGTGCGAATTCCTCTAAGAATATACATATTTTCCTAATAAATAGCGGAAGATTACGTTTTGGTTGAATCTATAATCGGCAGCGTGGATTTCTTGACTTACAGGATGATATTTTTAATTAATCGATGATTGTTGATACTTTGTATAGCTGTAAGTGAGTCTGTGAAGATAACGATATTCGGATATTTCATTTCTATCGCTCGTTGTACGGCTAATTTTAGTGCAATTAGTTCCGCAGACTGAACAGAGAAGCCACACGGTAAAATGTAGGTGATGACTTTGCCGTCGTGAACTACAAAACATCCAGTTTCTTCCCTGGATTTGTATGCGTCGGTGTAACATTTTTTAAACGGTTTGTAACCTAATAGCAGTTGTTCACAGGCTTGAGAGATTGTACAGATTTTTCGTTCCTATTCCGCAAACCAACGTGGTAAAATATCTTAGAATGCATTTGGACTCTCGTCTTACATGGAAACCGCATGTAAAGATGAAGTGCAGGCAAATCAAGAAAAACCATGTCAACACTATACTGGCTAATACGATGCGTTCAACGCTCAGCATTTACTGCAAACGCCTGATATACTTACAAATTATAAAGCCCATATGGACATATGGAATAGCCCTATGGGTCTGCGCTAAGAAGACCAATTAGCAGCTTGTCCAAACTCGGCAAAACGTAATCCTACGAATAATCGTAGATGCCTATCGTTTTTCCCGCAACGATAGCATACACCGCGACCCCGCAGTAAAAAGTGTACGCGAAGTAATACAAGATATTGAAAAGATGCATAAACGACGACTGCATGGACATCCCAGTCTTGAAGTAAAAAAATTGCTTGACATCGAACTGGATATCGCCGTTTGAAACGACTGAAACCGCGTGACTTGATTTAGCATTAAGTACTAATTTATACATGATGTATGTAAGTTAGTAAGAAGCCTTGCTCGCTGGAGCAAGTATCTTCGCACCCGTCTTTATGTTTAACACTAGTTTTAAGCATACGCACTATCGTAATAATTGTAATACTTATTTGATCGTAGTCTTAAGATCGTATTAAGTCTTAAAATAAAATAAAAATAAAAATATATATATATTTTATTTGCGTGGTATCGGTACGTATGTTTACTAAAATTGCAGGTGGTAGTAGAGGTATTGTGTAAAAAGCAATGTTATCCGGAATATATGCCTTTTCGATAGAATTCGACTAATTGTTCGATGAAGGAGTATATGAGAGAATGACCGAACCGGTTGCTTCTATACAGTCAAAAAACTGGCGGTGGCGCAAAGTTGGCAGAACTGTCATCCGTTCATATTTAATCACCTACACCTCTCGCGGAGCCGATAATTAACCATGTTAGTCATTCGATGAAACTGTAGACTAGGTTCTGGGATCGTTGACGCGACTTTCGTCTCAACTAGTTTTAGCTTTGCACAACGTAAATTTCATCTTTACTTTCGAATAAAATCTGATAGCAGACGATATCTCTCGTCCGATCGATCGGCGAAATATATCTGACGGAAGAAATCTATGTACAGCGCTCTTAAGATCACCGCCGCCACCCACCGGTGAACAATATCTTCCAGTATATCTGCTCGTTCGTCTACCAATAATAAATAATAAAAGAAAAAAAAACCTACGTTAAGTATTTCTTCTTTTAGACTATGTAGAGGATGATAGATTACATTGTCGGTAGGTAATAACTTAACCCTTTTAGTACTAAATAATAAAATTTCCACACAAAATTATAAAATTTTATACAGCTGCTTATTATACAATACCGCTTCTTAGGTGAATTGTAGATAATTTTCAATGTATTTATATAAATATTTTTAAAATTGGGACATTTCCCGTCAACCAAAAAATAAAAAATTTTATTAACTTTAAAATTTTATGTACCGTATTGTGGACATGTATGACTGAAAGAGTTGAAGTCGTGAAAATAGTTTTTTAAATTTTTTATTTTTCTCTTTAAAAATTTGGAAATAACTTTTGTTTTTCGTATCGACAAACCGTGTAGTTTTTGTCGCCTCAATTGAAAACTAAGAATTGGTGAAGTCTAATTAACATTTTTCAGCTAGAACTTAATATTAGCGTTTTCACTGTTTATAGTGTTACGCACAACTTTGAAAGTTATTACATCTCGGTACAGTACACATATACACATATACACATATATGTAAATGTGCGTAAGTCTTTACATACTTTTATAAAATTGTTCTTTAAGCATATCGATAATACTGACACTTACGTAAGCAAACTAAACGCGTAAACATTAACAAATAGCGTTATCTATATATATATATATATGTATATATATATATATGTATATAATACATATATAAAATAGATAGATCTAATATGTATATGTGATTGTGTATTCGTACGTAAAGATAAATTCCCACAAGTTTTAATTAATCACGTACCTGTTAATTACAAAATGTTTTTCCATTAAACTTTTCAAATAGCTTTTCTTATTTACCCACTTCGCCTTAGCAAAAAGGCAATTTTCGATCCGAGTTAATTAAACAAATTCGTCGGTTTTTTTTCTACATTCCCCGTTTTTATTTTGCGAGTTTTTCCGAAAAAGAAACTTTAGAGCCCGAAAGAAAACGGGCTAATTCGCCGTCCGGCTAAATTACTTTTCATATTTCACTGATTTTACTTTTCTGAAAATGTTGGGGATAGAATGATATAGTTTTTGAAATTTTTTTAATCTTTTGTCTCGTTTCGTCCTTTTTTTTACACAACGTAAATCGCGAATATTGTTTTAGATACGAAAAATATACGAATTTTTTTCTTAAACATCTGACGAAAATGAAAATTTAAAAAAAAAAATTAAATCCTCTAATTTACGCGAGAACGAGAAATTTCTAATACGAAAGTAAAATCAATTAAGAAAACGAACGTGGTGAGCTAAAGAAAATTGTCGGTTTACGAGGAAAAAAGTTCGAGACGTAAAAAACCCCGGGCAGAATTGTTAGTTGAAGAAGAAATTTCTTTATAATGCGAAAGGAAATTTATAAACAGCATTTAGTTAATCGGACTAAAATATTTCCATCTGGGAGAAATCCACCATTGCGCGCGTTCGCTGTGTCCAGAGACACTCTTAACACTCCGACGCTTAATGTCGGCAGTAAAAAATCTAGTCGCGATTCACTGCAAGAAGTTTTATCCGATGATCCAATTGCAATTCCTTCGATTTCTCCTTCGAAATATACGATCAACATAACATCCAATAATTTACTCATGGGGTCGTCGTAGCACCAAAAAAAAAACAAAAAAAAAAAACAAACTGCGAACACTCTAAATTTATTTTCTACTTCCATAATTCTGTCTAAATTTACATTTTGGAGATCAAAAGAAAACTATTAAAATTTTTTCTAAAAAGCACGTTATTCGATCAACAGGCGAACACGGATTTATACTTTAGGAGTGAACGATAAGAGTTAATCGAAACGATAAAACAGATATTATACGATATACTGAATTATCTTTAAACGAGTAGCAGAAATGAAAAACTAAATATACGGCATACGTAAAAACCATTCCTGGATTTAAGTCATCGTGTATGGCAGACGTCTGAAATACTGAGAACGTTCTATAAGAACAAACTAGTCAGATATGAAATACCTAAAAATGGAATTAGCACTAACTTATAGTAAAAAAAAACTATGTATGTAAAAAATCTAAATTAAAATCTAACACCGTAATTATATCGGACGTGTAGGTTGAAATGACTTAAATAACAGACCGGAACCAACCTAAGATAAAGGAAAATAGCGATCAAAATTTTGGGATGGAAATTTCATCGGGAAGTGTGAGAAAAAAATGAGTATAAGGGAATATAGGAACAAAACGAATATATTATAAATCCAATGAAAAAGGGATTTATTATTATGCAATTAATTTGTGTGTACGTTATACAAAATACAGGTATTACTATCCTCTCCAGAAGAAACATTGTTAAAAATATAATCAAAGTTAATATAAAAATAAATATTAATAAAGAACTTATATGTAATATCCAAGGAAGAATTTGGAATACAAGAAAACCCGCTCTCTTAAAAACAGAGTCTATACACACACTTTTCTTATCAAAAATTAACTTATATATTAGCTTATTTGTAGTTATTAGAAAACTAGGGTCTATAGCTGGCTTACTGGAAACGGACATGTTTTATATGCTTGCGCTTACATACCTGTGTCATAGGGGGATTGGTTAATCACCTATAGAATTTACTATTGGAATACCCGAATATTAAAAAAAATTTTTCGGCTTTAATCATTTCCTGTACATGAGGGAATTTAAACATATCGTGCAAAGATTCGATTATTTAATGTTATTTGAAGCAAATGATTTTGCAGTTTTTGCGCATCTAGTGTATATTACACCTGCTATAACGTAAGACCAGAACTGACAGACGTAAAGTAATTTCGGTAAAATTACTTTTTTTTTTTGGTATATTAAAAACTCTTACTTTGCATAAATAGCGCGGACTTTTTTTTATTAAATATTTGAAATATACAACCGATTTTTCGTATTGTCCCATTTACAGGATCATGAATATGTTTGATGATAAGTCGTCTATCCATGATGACACATCTAGATGTTTTAGATGTTCTTTCCAGTCGAGATGAACGTTTTTAATTTTAAAGAAATGATTTATCAAAAACCTAACCCCAAGTAAAAATTATTGATTCAGTTTTCTCAGCATAAATTTCGATATTCCATTAAATTCATATTACGGTCACTGTTAAGCAAATTGTACAATACGAATGACTGTATCGCGGTCGTAATTAAATAAATAAATCAATTATATAGACACTCGATGAAATTGTCTGGTATTCAATGATCAATACGAGGGATACAATAAATCCGGAAGTGGAAGCGATAAAAAGGGGTGATCAGGTTTGTTTGTAAAGAAATTAGAAAAAAAAAGTGCGTTACACACTTCTTCATAATACAGTGAACATGTTTAGTCTTAATTCATCATCTACAATTACTTCGAGATGTTTTATATAATTCGAATGGTTAAACGACTATTATTACTTAAATCACGATCTTATATAATTTGATTCTACATATAAAAATAAGGACGAAATACAAATGTGATTTGTGATTTATTGATTCCGAAATTAGCATTTAAAGATCCACTACCGAACTAGACTAGTTAATGATGAGTTAAACATATATGAGAATATTATGTTTAGTTGATGGCGTTATATCGTAGATTAATAATAACAAGTCATTCGCGTATCTATATCATCCGGCATTAAACAAGATATTGCGCAAGATTGGCCACAGCGGCAGAGCCCTACGCGGTACGGCGAAAGTATTCTCAAGGTGGCAATAACGTTATTTCGATAAGTTCACTCGACTAGTCCATTTATTAAATCGCAACAATATTTTTCGTCCCCCGGGTTGTACGAAAAAAAAAACTATTGTACTTCTATATTTGAAATTTAACACAGTGATTTAGAATCATGTCTAGAGATGTGTTTCCTATCACCGGTATATTATTTTTTAAGTTAGAAATTTATATAAAAATTAAATCCAAACCGATAATCGTTTACGTCGTCTACTATCGCTAGAACTACTGTATCGATGTATACACATCCAACCCCGAGTATTTTCTTCTTAGCAGTTTATGTTGTTATTCATGTTGTATCGACTATTAAATTCTTACTTAAAAATTTTTATGTCGCTTCGTACTGAGTATTAAATTTTACTTGTAACCATACTTAATAGCATAAATTACTTTTATTTTATCGACATATTTCGGAAGTGTATATAATTATAAATACGTCCAATTAATTATGAATGTTTAAATTTTATAAAAACTTTTTTGAAGATGTAATTTAAACGTTTACCGTACTATGCAAAATCCTATTGTATTAATATAATTTAATATTGATCAAAGGCCACGGGTAAATTCGAAAATTATTTTTATAAATTTGCGTTAGCACCCGTAATACAATTGTAGAAAATTTAAAGTACTAATTGTTCTAGGAAGCAATTCTTTACGATAATTTCGGATCGAATTTATGATCGTACGTGTCCTAAGGCTCGTTCGCTCTCAGGTTTCCACGATGTTGACGCACTTATCCAGCGGTCTTCAGCTATAGCCACATGTTCGCACCATCTCCATTTATTATGTTTAATAATACTTATTGCATCTTTAACTTTTGTTGTTTTTCGTATGCGCTTTGTCGTATCCATTAGTCCATCAGAGTGATCTCCAGCAGAGACCTTTCCATTTTTCGCTGATTAACTTTTATTTTTTGTACCATTTTTTGTTAATATCCATGTTTCACTATAACATATGTTAAAACTGGCAGAACGCGTTGATCGAACACACACCTTTTTAGGCTTACCGGTGTTTTATATATATATATATATATATATATATATATATATATATATATATATATATATATATATATATAATAGCTCAATACCTACCGTTTGATTAAATTAATTTAAAAGCTAAGTTTTACCAAGTGAGTATAAACACATACATGCATAACAATGAGGTTAATAATTATTAAGAATATAACTACACATTAAAAATAATGTGCGAAGTAAATTAGGACTTTTTGCGAATATATATATAATATTCACGTATATATGTATATAATAAAAGTTTTCTATTTTAATTAAATAGCGACGTCCGTATTTATTTGAAAAAAATGGCATGTTCGATCAAATGAAAAAGGAGATGATTATTTGCTGGTGTAAAGACAAATGCGAGGGAAACGTGTAAACTAAAAATTAATCAAATCGCCCTGAAATTCAAGTTAATGGAAATCTCAGATTAAAGTTACGATATTGTTAGAACGACGTGTATCTAGAGTAGGCTCACAGACGCGCGTCAATATGTCCGCGCAAAAATTTTGCAACGAATTATAAAGAAAATTATGAGGAATGCAAGGGTAAATCGGATGGAAAGTGCAAATTAAAGAAGGTTGTGGCCGAGTTAAAAAAAAAAAAGGCATTGTAAAAAACAAAACTCAGGGGGGATTGAGCATAGCGAACGCTACGAAAGTACTACTACAAATACTAGTGCAAGAAAAAGTATGTATATATGTATGTATATATATATATAAGGAATTAGAATAACAAGAAAATTAAAAATAAGAAGTGTGAGTGAAAATATGGAAATGGATGTGATCAAATTATGTGTAAGTGAACAAGTGTGAGTGTAAGTGTAATTCAATATCTCTAAGTTATAAAAATGATTATATAATTATATTGAGAGGTTATAAATTATATATAAGTAAATCTGTCGACAAGCAAGTGCTTGACGGAACAATTGAGAAATGTTAATTATAAGGCGTGTTTGTGTTACTGTGTGCATGTACCTTATGTAAATTTGAACAAATATACGTTTAAAAAAAGAAAAGTTATGTTGAAATAGGCAGACTAAAAAAAACAAAGGTGGAATTCAGACGATCAAAAGTGGACGATTAAATTACCATTGTATATGATCGTCGAGGAATATTTCCTAATTGTTTATTTGCGAAGCTTAAATCGGACACAGTAAATCTAGATAAGCAACGATGCTGATAATTAAAAATGCATATTAAGACGTAAGTGAATACCGTCAATCTCCGACGAATAATACTGAAGATGTACGTGTGTGAAATACGCAGCCCTTTATGGTGTTCTGAAATCCGGACATTACATAAAGTGAACATGAATAAGTTAGAAACGTTCGAAATATAGGCTCGGAGGACAATAGAACGGATACGCTGAGAAGAAAGTATCCAAAATGAACAGTTCTTACGACAAATTGAAGAGAAAAGGTCGTCACGATTAACTCGGATGGGTCCGTGTACTTTGGCAGGAAGATCACTTCGAAATATTCTCGAAAGTAAAATCGAAGGATTGACATTTATAACAAGACTGTTAAAAGACAGACTACGGTGAATTAAAAAGAAGTGCTGAAAACCGGGAAAGATGGAAGCTCACCACAGTGGCAATGGACCAATCTTAGGACCTTACTAATGATAATGATCAAAATCGTCGTAGGACTGTATATCCTCGGCATATACGTAATCTTCCGAAATGATTTAAATAATTCGTCGAAACATCCGCATTAATATTATCGCATTAATGACGGAATTTAGAAACTTTTCTTCAATATCCCTTCTTCCATTCCATTAATTCGATTGTTTATTTTGTTATTATATATAGATAACGGTGGCTCGCGAATGAATCTAATAGAAGAACGAGCGATGCGTTGCCCGACCGACAGTCAATTCGGAAATCACACGATACGTCATAAACACAAAAAAATGCACAGTAAAGAATGTTCGTCGAATATCGTTAATATTCGTAGAAACGACGCCGGTGGTTATAGCCATAATACTAATACTAATAATAACAATAATAATAATAATAATAATAATAATAATAATAATGATAACAATAAAAGTAATAATAATTATAATATTAATGGTAATAGCATTAATAATAATAATAAAAATAAAAGTTATAATAGTAAGAATTTTTCGTCTTCCAACATTATTACAAATAGCTCGATATTCGTTACCAAAAATAGGACAATCATCACCGCCCAGACCGGGTCGACGGCTGTTTTACCGTGCGTGATTAGCAGCTTCGTCAACGGCGTGGTAAGTTCACACTATGTTTTTCCTTATTCCTATAATAGTAATAATAATAATAATAATATTTTATTAGCAAACGAATAGATTTAAAATAAAACAATGAAGAATAACAAAATCATTTTTTTAAAACGTACGAATTGTAGGTATAAGATGCGGTCAATTAATCGCCAGAAACAAAAAACTCGTTTATTAAATGATCCGAGATGCGTAACAATAAGATTATTATGCAAAATACACGACGAAGACGGTGAAATAATGCAACATTATAATTTAAATAGAAAGATATAAAAAAAATCACTGTTCCTTGGGGCGCAGGGACTTCTGTCAGAAGTCTACCTGGTCAATCGGCAGATCTCCTGTGCTTCCTTTATTGGATCGCACTTGAAAGTGGATATGAAGTTTGCGCTGTACAACAGAACAGGATCGCAAACTCATCACCCGAGATTATATCATCCAGTACCTGACAAGTCGCACTTGTGCTTCTTGTTGGGGGACAGTGGCTCTTAGCGAGAGTTTCACTGAATGATACTTGCCGTTAATTATCAGCTAGGATTCGGACCCGAGACAATGATAGGTGATTAGTTTGGATAGTTGACGGCTCCGCAACTCCTCAATTGAGCCGCTAGATCACCTGGCTGTAAAACTGTCAAGGTCTTTGGAAAGAACGGATCGGCGGTATAAACATAAAGGGACTCGTAGGTACGCCGACTCGGGGAAGGTGGAGGGCATTCCAAAAGTGAAATCAATTCACTGTACAACAAATTGGTAACTGCATTTAATTCTTCATCTACGATATAAAAGATAAAATTTGCTTCTCACGCCCTACACTTCCGAATAAAATGTTTGTAATCGCGTACTACTTTAAGTTATTTGACGGCTAAACAAAGGTTTATCGTACGTTATCACTATTTATAAAGGATTACCATATTTACTTTATTCATATAAGTACGAAAGAACTAAATGTTTTTTACAAACGTCCATAGTTATAAATACGTTTGCTCACTTCATTTCTTTCTATATGTGGTACGTATATGTATATATGCACATGTACATATATATATATATATATATATATATATATATATATATATTGGAGGGTTGTAAACACGAATAAAGAAGTTGCAGATAAAAATATTAAAGAGATTCCCGAAATAATTAAAGATAAAATATGGAATGCGTTCCGAAGAATAAAAAACAAAAAGTCCCTGGAACAGATGGAATCCTAACGGAGATGATTAAATATAGTGGAGACGCGATGATTACCGCAATTTGTCAACTTTTCAACCGGTATTTGGAAGAAATTAAGATACCAACTACATGGATGGAAGTAGAAGTAATCCGTATACATTAAAAAGGGAGATATTATGCGCAGTCTGAGCAATTGCAGACCAATCAGTTCGCTGTCACAAATGTATGAATTATTTTCTCGTATAATAACGAATAAAATAACACAACAAATTTATTTCAATCAGACAAAAGGAGAAGCTTCAGATCAGGATTTAATACGAACGAACGTCTGCTGACAATTACAATGCTAATACAGAAATGTGAAGAATACAAAATCGCCATTTTTAAATATGCGCTACACAATCGTCCTTCTAGAAATATCCTTTCACACTCTAATAGTTGTCTTACAATCTGTGAAATGCTCATCGTTTAATCCCTCCAAATTACATTTAGAATACATAATCTCTTTTAGTGTAACGTTGGTATAGAGTTGAGTTTGCACGGATTCATGGCCACTTAGGTATCACCGGTAAAACTCCCTTACTGACTCGGCTGTCAGTTCTTTTGCCTATTATCCCGTACTATCTATTATCAAAACTACTCATCGAGAATATTGGGAAGCATCCTGGTCAGTTTCTTACCCTGTCTACAGTTTAAATCAATCCAGCTCGATGTACCATACCTCGGTTTTATAAACTCAATACTCAAATGAAATAGAACACGATACCGTAAGTTTATTGTAAGATTACGTCTAGCAATCTGCTCCTGCACTCATTATTCAAGATACATATTCACCCTTGTTCATTTTGTTCTCGTCTATTCCATGCCGATACGGTGACCGATGGCGATCATATCTTTTTCAAATATTCATACTACCGTCCTGAACACGTCAGGCATTATTGCAACCAATTGATTTCCTTTACATACTTACTTTATCTTAATAATAGCCGAATTCTCCTTTTATTGTATTATTTTACTGTTGATAGCAATATATAACTTTTAAGAAATTTGTCAATAATTTTCTTTTAAAAAATTTGCTATATTTTTTCTAAATTTTATAAACTATTGATGCAGTTTACCAGTAATCTAACTGCTTTATTTTCTTCGTGTAACTTAATTAAGCTTGCGTTAAGCCGGTGCTTTTGGATGATTTCAGTGAGATTTGTATCGATTACGTGTGCTTGTTTAAATTATTATTTGTATTACGATCATTTTCGTGGTTAGTACTATATTATCTTCAGTTAAAACATTTTAAATCTTTCTTATTTTTTTTATTTTTTTTTTTTTTTATAACTTCATTAAACCCAACTGTTGGGTTTTTTTATTTTCTTTAAATCAATATTTGAAATCGCCCATCTTCTCTAAATATCTTTATTTACGATTATTAATTTTGTCAGTTTATCATTAAATTTTTTTTTAGTTTTCGTTTCTGTAATATCTTTGTTCTTATTATTCATTTTATTTTTGACATTTATTTACTTATTAAATTGTTTTGTACGTAATAATAACGATAACCGTAATTTTCATCTCGTCCGAAGAACATCCCGATAATCGGAATATTTTTTTTTAAATAGTTCGCGGTGAAAAAACTTTTCTAATAAACCTCTCGGTACTTAAATAAAAAACTAATTACGAAATTCGTCGAATGGGATACAAACCGAAAAACCGAGATTAAATCTATCGCTGACGGTAGTAGTGACGAGAAATTTTTCGGAATAAAAAGAGATCTAGCACAGGCCGGATAAGTGCTTCATTGTCGCGGTTTAGGAATTCGTACATTAAGAAGCGAGAGGGTAGATTTTTGGGTTGCGGCAACGTCCGACTTAATAAATTTATGCCGTAGACGGGCGAGTTTCTTCTCGGAGCTGGGGTTATTATGTCTAGATCTTTTTTTTTTTTATATATTACAGCTCGACCCGAGGGATTGTTATTCTATATTTTCTTTGGGGTTTTTTTTGGGAGGGTGGGAGAAGAGGATAAATCTTTTCTTTTATAATCCCCCGTTTAAAAAGCAAGTTCGCCGTTAATTCCTTTAGTCGGTCTCGTCATCCGTCATTTATACTGAAGATTGAGAAGATGGCTTAATGAAAGAAGCTCCGAGTTTTACTTTTAACGTAATTTATTTTAGGATAGGCGTGGAAGACTATAACGCCGTCGTTTGAATATACCGAAATGAGACTTAAGAATCGAGCCTAACTTATTGTTCGCGGTTATTTTCTAAATCGCGAATTTTCAAAAACGGTTCCGTTCGTTCTTTTTACGACATTAGGAAAATAGATTAGACGTTAATTACGATTGTGTATATTTCTATCGAAACTAAACGAACAACGAGAACGGTCGCTGTCGTCGCTATAACAGTTTGTTTTCTCTTCGACAACCGTTACTATTATTATTTTTTTCGTATATCTATTTCTTTTTCACTCCCACGCATGTATTAAGGCGGCGCCAATATATGAAACTGGGTTCAAAAAAGAGAGACAAATAACTAATACGACACGCAAATAAGAGCACGCCATTTATATTCGAAAATTATCGCCTTTTCGAAAAAGGTCTCATTAGTGACGCCATCGAAGAAATCTCAACTTTTTTTTCCCCTCTAATAATTATTCGATTTTGCAAAAACATTGCGTTCGTCAGACTTTCCTTAATTTGAGTGAAAACGTCTATTCTACTTTCAAAATTAAACAAATTATACATTTGTAATGAAAATAAACGGTTTCATTGTGACGAATCTATATACGAGGGATACATTTAAGTATATATTTTGAAAAAAAAAATAATAATAATATAGTAAAATAATGTCATCGAGATAGCCTAATTAGAGCACGGACTGAAGGTACCGAATTCGAATACCAACGGCGACGCAAAAATTATCGTCTGAAAATAACATATATAAATAATCCAAATATTATCGCGTGGAAGGCAATGTGGCGAACCACCACGCACAACACCAAATGCGCGCTAGTATAACAATATAATACACTACAAAAACGTCCGCAGCTGTATTGTCGTGACGATAAAGCGCTTACAATCAGTCCACGCGGGTGTGTGTTGTGTGTGTGCTGGGGTACGCAAAGCCATATTATTATTATTGACTTGTACGCTACTTACACTATACAATAAAATATGTATAGGTAAGTAGTCGCCTACCTCCGATACGGAGACTGGCGAACCACCACGCACAACACCAAATGCGCGCTAGTATAACAATATAATACACTACAAAAACGTCCGCAGCTGTATTGTCGTGACGATAAAGCGCTTACAATCAGTCCACGCGGGTGTGTGTTGTGTGTGTGCTGGGGTACACAAAGCCATATTATTATTATTGACTTGTACGCTACTTACACTATACAATAAAATATGTATAGGTAAGTAGTCGCCTACCTCCGATACGGAGACTGGCGAACCACCACGCACAACACCAAATGCGCGCTAGTATAACAATATAATACACTACAAAAACGTCCGCAGCTGTATTGTCGTGACGATAAAGCGCTTACAATCAGTCCACGCGGGTGTGTGTTGTGTGTGTGCTGGGGTACACAAAGCCATATTATTATTATTGACTTGTACGCTACTTACACTATACAATAAAATATGTATAGATAAGTAGTCGCCTACCTCCGATACGGAGACTGGCGAACCACCACGCACAACACCAAATGCGCGCTAGTATAACAATATAATACACTACAAAAACGTCCGCAGCTGTATTGTCGTGACGATAAAGCGCTTACAATCAGTTCACGCGGGTGTGTGTTGTGTGTGTGCTGGGGTACGCAAAGCCATATTATTATTATTGACTTGTAAGCTACTTACACTATACAATAAAATATGTATAGGTAAGTAGTCGCCTACCTCCGATACGGAGACGGCACATAATTATGTTAATGATAGTAAAATAAATTTAATTTGCCGAGCGAAAAATAAAAAATTCTCGTTATAGCCTACGAACCGATATATAAAATAAATATAAAAAGTGACGCAATCGCTACGAGCAAATATTTAAAAACAAATTAATTATTTTTTTTTCTGATTATTACATGAAACGAATATATCACGCAATATAATTTAAAATTACAATGTATCTAGAATGACCAAGAGGAGATGGACCGTTTTGTTGTTTTATGAATAAGTCGAAAACAACTCGAACAAAATTGTTGACTGAAATTTTATTTAAAAACAGGAAAACAAGTAGTGTACAATTATTTTTAGAACACAATATTGTTCAGATAACCGCTATTTGCAACAATACACATTCATTCAGTCTTTTTACAACATTTTCGAGCATAGGCCGCTGAATTTTTGAAATTTCTTCAGAAATCCAAATTTTCATATCTTACATATTTCGTGGACAGGTTTCGTAAACGTGGCTCTTAAGGTATACCACAAAAAACAACTTGAGCAGTACACTTTTCGAAACTTTCTTTGCACTGTCGTGATCGATTCACGTCGAAAATGACCTTCCACGCAAAACTCGCGCTCCTTCTCGTTATAATATGCCGTGATAACTGAAACTAATCTCTCGTGTATGCACTAAACGTGGAGCATGCGGTTTGCGTTGTAGCAGTATCACCAACTGCGCTATTCAATAAACAAAACCGTCCGTCTTCTCTGGGTCGCCATATATATATATATAATAATGAACGAATGGTAACTGATTCAATATTTAAATATAATTAAAACTTAACAGTCAAATTTATAAGTTAGCAAATAATAACCTACGAGGATGTAGTACCATATAACATTCACAACTTATAATGTTGAATCTGCTGGAAAAAAATGGTATGATTTTAAGATGTGTAAAATGTTGATAAATAAAGTTTATATATATATATATATATATTCTTCTTCTTTCGAGTTTTTTCAGTCCTAGGACTGGTACGCCATCACTATGTCTTTCTTCCACAGTATACGATCTGCTGCCCTTCTCTTGAGTTGTACATACGACTGTACTCCTGCCTCCTGTTTTATGGAGTCCATTAGCGTTAACCTAGGTCTGCCTTTCGGTCTTTTCCCAGCTATTTTGCCTTCCATTGCTTCATTTAGCATTCCGCCATGTCTCAATATGTGTCCGATCCATTCAAACCTCCTTTTTCTTATGCTTCGTAGGACAGAACGTCGTTCTTGTACTCGATCAAAAATACTATGGTTTGATACTTTGTCGGTCCATGATACTTTTAGCAAGCGACGCCAACACCAAGTTTCAAATTCTTCTAATTTTTTCCTATCTTTTACAGACAAAGTCCAGGTTTCTGACCCATACAAGGCTACTAGTCATACATATGTTGTTACTATTCGTTTCCGTTAATTTTGGGACATGCTTCGCTATGTGATCAACGTTTTTTCTTTATGAATGCTGTTTTTTCCATTGCAATTCTGGCTGCTATTTCCTTATGACAGGATACGTCCTCTGTAATCCATTGTCCCAAATATTTGTATGTTTTCACCTGTTCTAAAACTTTTCCTTCTAGTCTTATGTTAGCTATATTTGGTTCTTTACTAATGCACATGATTTTGGTCTTTGCCGCATTATATACATATATATATATATATATATATATATATATATATATATATATATATATATACATTATTTTTATCTTATTAAATATGGAAACAAGCTAGTAATATATACATGTATGAGTTCAAAAATAATTGGACGATTTCTAAAACTTTTGTATATAATGAAATGCAATAAAATATTCAAAATATGGAAAACATTGGCGTACAAGAACAAAAGCGCTATATGTATTTCGTTACACGGGTAGATTGGAATGTATAAAACTGAGCTTTTTACCATTATGTAATCGATAAATATAGATACAGATTATAGTATGATGATGGGTGGAAGCACCTTTTATTGCTTATGGGTGCCTCTACTTATGTGACCTAGAATTCTAAATTGTTCCAACAAGCGACAGATGAATATACAACATATTCCCCGAGATCGATAGCTTCCGTCATTGGTGCTGACTACCATTTCGGTTTATATCTAATTAGTTGGACACACCAACATACGAATTTACGTCTATGAAATCTTTTAATCCATTGAACAATAGCGTTATTCAGATTTTAGAACCTCAAATCTCTAACGATTCGCTAAAAAAAAAACACATCTTAACCAAATTGAGTTAATGCGTGACAAAGATGGAACACGGATGTTACATGCAAAAAGACTTATGAGAACACGTAATAAAAGTTGGCACGCAATTTTACCTACGTTTATTATTTGCTACATTTGAGTAACCGTTATTTTAAAAATTTACATATTTATTGCGTTTTCTTAAATTCACTCGTAATGAAAATACCGAGGTTGTCCTTCACCCAGTCTAGTTGACCTAATATCCATAGTATCTCCAACGATCGTTAAGTAAAGTAATATGTAATATCTATATATTAGATAATCACTTTAGTGAAAAGTATCAAATGCTTTGGGAAGAATACATTTGTTTAAGAAAACAATATTTTCCCAGTATAGACGACCGATTAAAAAACGTTGTATTTATACCGAACTATTTTAACGTACAATTTATTACCGGACATAGTATCTTTAAAGAATATCTATACAAGTATAAAATTTCATACTCAAATAAATGTCAAATATGCAACCTACCCGATAATACTAAGCACATACTTTTAGGATGTAATCACAATGGTACTAATTTTAATGATACTTGTGTTACCCAACTAGGTAATAAGAAATTTACAAATTTTAATTGCTGTTGCCGAAATAAACTATAGAAAAATACATGTAAAATTATACTAATTATTTAACAACATAATTAACTTTACTGTAAAATAAGCTGATTTGAGCGCAATAAACTGAAATTGATGGGCTCTTTTTCAGTTTATTATTTATAATGTTCTTGTGTTAAATTTTACTAATACATTTACCCCATCGTGTATTACGAACTGGGGCCAAAAAAAAAAAAATATCCATATTGTCGAGGAACACGTTCAACATACCTTGTATCTAGCGTTATTGTTGGAGCAGCGTGACATTCATTCTAGCCATGTACATATATATATATATATATATAATGTATACTCTGCATTCCCCATGAAAATTCGCGGATGCCTAAAGTCGCGTATAATCGTGCACGCCTCTTTGCAATCATATTTTTCCAATTAGAGGTTAGTTTTTTTGTAACTATATATGTATTTTATTTTTACCCAGAGCGAGTATGTAAAAAATACTGAAACGAAATGTTGCTTAATGGTTAGAGGTGAGGGGGAATGCCTCTCTGTAAATAACAATTAATACATATATTTATACTATCAAAGGCTGTATATATATATACACAGTCGAAACCGCTTATAAGGGACTCCGGATAAGAGGGACAGCCGTTTGTTAGGGACAATCAGCAAAACCCGAAACAAACGTATGAAATGAATGTTGTTTTAGTTTGCTTTAGTGGGACAACGAGTCGGTTATAAGGGACAAAGATTAATAGACTTTCAAGGCAATAAATAGTGAGATGGGCTATAAGTCAGCCGATATGAAATGACACTTCCGGTCGTAAAACGAAAATATTCACATAAACAAAAATTGAATAAAAATGTTTTAGTCATTTTTACAAGTCGTTTTTGTTTAAGTGAACATTTTTGTTTTTTCTTCATTTGTTTGAGATGTCCTTGTGTAGACATTCTTTCATTGACGCTATTCTGTTTTTTGCTCTGTACAATTATTAATTATGCACTCTCCGATAACTTATTATGTTCTTAGTTTAGTTCTGCAAAAACTATAGTGCGTCCTGTGGTTTTATTTTTCTTTTCTTACGGAAATTTTCTTTTCTCTTTTTAGTTCTGGTGAATTTTTTGTATGAATAAAATGTCGCCTAAATGTTTATCATTAAAGGAAAAAATTTCTATTTTAGACAAAATCGAAATTCAACCTCCCAATATGCCTATTCGGGAGTTAGCAAAAATCATGGGGTCTCCAAGAACACCATCTCCCATTTAAAAACATATGAACAGAACTTACGTAAAAAATGGAGTAGTACTAAAAAAGGCAGTCAGATTGTGGAAAGGAAACGAAAAAGAGAAGGTAAAAACCCATAGGTTGATGAAGCTCTTAATTTATGGTTTAGCACAGTAACACAAAGAGGTGTTCATGTCAGTGGGCCAATGTTGAAATTAAAATCTGAAGTTTGCGAAAAAAATGGGTTATGAAGACTTTGCAGCTATGAATGGTTGGTTTGCTCGGTAGAAAAGGAGACACGATATCAAATTCAAAAAAACTCATGGAGAAAAGGCAAGCGCTGCTGAACAATGGAGTTCAAGCTAAATTTCCAAATTCCTTCAAAGTTACATCCTGAATGACATTTATAATGCGGATTAAACTGGTTTATTTTATCGAGCCACTCCAGATGGGTCATTAGTATACAAACACAAACAACTTATTGGTTCGAAAAAAGCTATGGATCGTATCACTGTACTATGTTGTTGCAATGCAACTGGAAGTGAAAAAAAAATTTTAATTATTGGTAAAACTAAAAAGCTATGTTGCTTTAAAAATATCAATTTAAGTAATCTGCCAGTGACATATTACGCAAACAAAAATGCGTGGATTACTGCTATTATTTTTTCAAAATGGTTAGAAGACTGGGATATAGAATTACAGAGAGATTCTAGAAAAATTTTACTCCTTATTGACAATGCAAATTCGCACCACACTATCGTTAAACTGAAGAATATTCAAATTGAATTCTTACCTCCAAACACTACTTCACTAATTCAGCCACTTGATATGGGTGTCATAAAAAATTTAAAAGTGCAATATAGGAATATGTTGATGCAGGCATATCTTGGAAGCTATTGAAGACGATCTGGTAACAGTTTCTACAATGGCAAAAGATATCAGTTCCACAATAACAATAGTGTAGGCTATACAATTTTTTGCTGATAGCTGGAGAAAAGTCACTTTTATGACAATTCAGAGCTGCTTTGCTCATTGTAGTTTCAAGGAGCCTGATTATGAAATTGTTGAAATGGAAAGTAATGAAACACCGAATGAATTACTACGTATGACCAACTGTGAACAATTTTCAGATATTGAAGCCAATCTGCCATGCTGTGACAATAATATTGAAGATTTGGATAACGAAATTATGGAAAATATCACAAAGAAGAAACAAATACAGGAATCAAAAAGTGATGATGACACAGATGACATTTCCTTACCTCCTGTGTCTACTGCAGAGGCGAAAAAATGTATTGAAAAGCTCTGGCGATATTTTACGCAACAGAATAATGAAGGTGCTCCTACGGCATCATTAGATAACTGTGCAGATTTTGTTCAAACGCAGCAGATGAAGAATTTACACCAAACAACTATAGCGCATTTTTACAGTAAATGAACAATTTTTACAAATATCAGTTCAGGTTCTTTTACCATATGTATGCCTCCTGTATTTTTCTCTTAATTTCCATATAAATAAATATTACGCATTAATAAGGTTACAAGTATGTTAATTGTTTACTAAACTGTATATATTCTAACACGCACTCGCTTCAATAACAGATTTTAAAAAATTCGCTTTTAGGGACAACCGGTTATAAGAGACAAATGACTTCCGCCCGATGTGTCCCTTATAAGCGGATTCGACTGTATATATGTATATATATATATATATATATACATATATAATCAATCATTGAACTCATAGGTTCGACCTTCGATCCTATTCCATGCTATTGGTTTTAATTGGTTGTACGTTGTATATTCCATGACTTTTGCCATTTGCGACATGTAACTCTTCCTCGGTCTTCCTCGTTATCTGGTATTCCTTGTTTTTCCTTCTATGGTTTTCGTTATCATTTCGTCATTCCTTATTATGTGCCCCGTCATTACAGCTCTTCTTTTCTTGATGGTATTCAATAAACTACGAGTTTTCGCTACTTTTTTCAAAACGTCTTCGTTTCCGATTTTTTCCACCCATTTTAATTTTAACATTTTCTTCCAGCACTTTCCAGTTTGTTCTTATCATTTGCATTTATTTATATATATATATATATATATTTCTTATTATTATTATTATCCAATCACTCGATCCGAACGTTATGAATATGATGAGCCAATCTGCAAAACCATTTTACTCCATTCATCTCTGTCCATAGCCAATCGTACGCATTGATGTAACGGCTTCCCGGTCAATTGTTTTACTTCGTCAATACATCTCGATGCAACTGTTCTGCGTCTTTTCACGCCTTCCATTTTACCTGGCGTAATTAATTTTTCTTGGCCATCATTCCTATACGACCGACATATAACGATCATTTACTGAACTACATATTTTAACCGTATCGTTGTGTTTAACTCTTGAAGTGCACGTTTACTTATAATTACCTTGTATTCGAAATTTTAGTTTAAAATTATCGAGCGATTTTTTCAATGTAATCACGTTTGCAGGCAACTAAAATTTATGTATACTAAATATGATAAACGCATTAAGTGTAACTTATTATAAGTTTGCTTAACCTATAAAATATTTAACTTTTTTTTTTTTTTTAAGTTGCAGGTTTTTTATATTATTTTCTTCCCGCATATATATATTTTACAATTAACTTTCGGTTGTAATAAGATAATTTTGTTTATTGCGGTAAGGTTGTATACGATTACTTGTTAACAACATAAACTGTGAGTAAAAATTTTTCTAACAAAATATTCATTTATTTTTGTTCTTCATACATTGGAATCTCTTAGCCGTCCATGGTACAATATTCTTCTCCAGCAATGCATTTCAAAATCGCTTATACACTTTTTACGTTACTTTTCTTCAGCGTCCAGCTTTCCGATGCGTATAGAAATATTGTCGTTACTAATGTATTAACTATCTATACGAATACTTATGTCGTGGTTCTTCCAGATTTTGTTAAGCCTCGACATTGGCGTCTTTTCAATTGCAGTTTAAAATTTCTTCACTGCATCCGCCTGTATTGGTCATAAGGGTTTCCAGATATACATACTATATATACAACTTTAAGAAATATTACATTGCTCTCAAAATTAAAGAATCGCAGAATAAACACGACTTGTTAATGCCGCAATTTTCTTTTTCGGGTTTTTTTAACGACTATTTTCAAATTATCCGGCCTTTCCTCCGAGAAGCCTATATTTCTTTAAAATATGTAAATTCCAGTTATGTAACGTTAACGCGCGATATGTGACGAATATACCTCGCTA
Source organism: Coronaproctus castanopsis (assembly GCA_032883995.1). Lineage (NCBI taxonomy): Eukaryota > Metazoa > Arthropoda > Insecta > Hemiptera > Monophlebidae > Coronaproctus > Coronaproctus castanopsis. The sequence continues at coordinate 49,829,126 of CM065052.1, forward strand.
GGGGCTAAATTAACATTTTCCATCGTTACTACTTATAGCCGAGACCTGTATAACTCAAGTTGGCACGTGTATATCTTAATGTATAACACACACACACCCACATATATATATGTACACGTGTATCTTTATATTATTCCGTAGACAATTTTGAAAACATTAATACGAATAAGTGCTAGCTGAGGACAATCGCAACTTTAAAACGCGAACTTTAATACGTTTGCACGTCGCCACCCCATCAACTATTCGTGTGTTTCTATGTCATTCAAATAACTCACAACGTTAAAACGTTTGTATCATCTCGAAAGGTCCTGGCTATACCGCACAAAATTACTTCTGTACTTTCAGTTAAAATTAACACACACTTACAAAGGTTTTAGGAAGATATACATTATTACATTCCAAGACTGCAAGTCATTAGAGTTTTACTTACGTACGCATATTATATATATATATATATATATATATATATATATATATATATATATATTAATATATAATTTATATATATATATTAATATATAATTTATATATATATATATGTATACATTAATATATAATTTATATATATATATGTATACATTAATATATAATTTATATGCGTACATACATACGTAAGTATATAAGCGCGATATAGTCCATACGAGCGTATGTATTTATTACGCGAATGCTACTAATGTATGTAAATATTTAAAACGATATACAACCGATAGCGAACTCTCTGACGATGATATAAATACTAAAGTTGACTTATGAAATCGTCCTAGTATTAATGATAATAAGAATAATACATAATAATAATAATAAAACATATAATTTCGATTTGTCTAAATAGGAGTGTGATCGCTGTATATTTTCAAGCGTACACCATACAGCAAACGAAAGATTACCGAATTCCTCCCCTCATTATGTACGTTACATATGTATGAATGGAGTATAATAAGTGACAATTTCGATTATAAGAAATAAATTCGAATAATTTACATACAGATCGATTCGCGTGTGTCGATGGAAAATAAGTTTATTAGGAAAACTAAAAAAAACTGCTCCTCGTACATTCTTATCCGCGATTGTGTTAAAATCTTAAAGGACCGCAGGAACGTTCTAAGTAAAATATAAAGATCATTTTTGGAATATTTAACCTGTACCGAATTTTAAACAAATATTGCGCTCCGACTAGTTCGATTATGAGATACATTATTATCAAGGTAGTTGCTATTATAAAATTAATACGCTTATTTATATATACATTTATACATTGATACATTTGTGCAGGGTGTGGATGTTACATTTTAAAAACGCTATAATTTTTACAAACCAAAACCAATCCAAAAAAAAGGTTTGATTGGAAAGAGGATAAAATGCCATTTTATTATCAGTCACGTCCGTGGTCGAGTGAACAACGTGCGTTCCGCGTTAAAACGTTTTATGAAACACACACAATTGCGGTAGTGCAACGTCGTTTTAGAACTCGTTTTATGCTGCGGTTCCCTCTCCCGCGTTCCTATACTAGATGGGTGCAACAGTTCGAAGCTACTGCATCTGGCCATCCGACAACACCGAAAGATAGTGTTCGAACGGAGAAGAATATGTGTAGAGGGTAAGAAATGCGTTTGAAAGAATTCCACATCTTCGTTTAAACTTTTCTGATCGCTCTGTTTGACGAATATTGTCCGATATGGATTTTCATCCGTACAAGTTACAGTTCGCTCAGTCAAAAAGAATTCAGTCGTGCGATTCTTTTGCGTGTATTTGGATATTTTAAGCGCAGCCGCGTTTATGAAACACGTCCGCGAGATCTGCAATATCTGAAAAAGCGGATTTCTGAAGAAATTTCAAAAATTCACCAATACGTTCGAAAAAGTATTTGAAAATTTCGTAAAGACAGAATGAATGTATACAAATGGCGATTGTCTGAACTAAATTGTGTTCCACAAATGATTGTCGGCGAATCTCTCATTTTCCTATTTTTAAATTAAAATTTCGTTCGAGTAGTTTTCGAGTTATTCAAAACAGTCCGTCTTCTCCGTTATAAAAATCAATTTTTACGTTAGAGTTCTGATTTAAACTCATTTTCTGCGCTTTTGGTACGTTTATGCGTGAATTTGTAGATCGCGTTGTTTACCCGCTATCAATAGAATTTTTCTCTTTCATTAATTTTTATTAATTGTACGTAATTAATATTTTTACTACATTGTACATTTCTTTTATATAGAGACTTGACTATTTTCCATTTTGTCAGTTTTCATAAATTCGAAATTCATATTTTCACATTTTTTAAATATCGTATAATATATATTTCTGAATAATCACTCTATTCTGTCGGAAGTCGCCGTACGCAACAGATTATTAACAGTTGTTGGCAAACGGATATCTCAGAGCAGGAATGATGGAAACAGCTATCGGTATCGTGAAGGAAGTCGACGACGAGTTCTCCTATGAGACGGACTGACGTGGTTCGTAAAACAACGGGTTGAAAAAACAGAATATGCATTGCCTCATGTAATGGCCATCCACAACGGGGATGCAACGGATAATTGATGACGATATATATATATATATATATATATTTGTATATTTTTATATTTTATTTTACGTTCACTCGATGATGGATTAATAGTAGAAAAGCTTCGTGATTTTTATAAAACGTGTAGTGATTTGAAGTTCTTGTCGTTTATTTTTACTACTCAAATTATGTGTATACGATTGTGGAAAATATTTAATTAAAGCGAAAGATTGAAACTAATAGTTTTCCGGCTATTTTCATTCCTACCTTATCTAAAATGGAAAAGCCATATATATATATACATATTTTTTAAACAAGAAAAATTTCTTCGAAAATTTCTTCCGTCTCCTCGAACAAATAACAGTCATCTTTCATATTTCTGCGAGGAGTTAACCGGTAATGAAATAAAACGATAACATTACTCGTCAGGCAACGCAAGCTTCTTTTCGTATCCCATCAAATTGCCACTTCATTTCCACTCCGTTTCGCCTACTTCCTTCGGCGATACCCCCCCTATATATATTTTCTTAAGTATCTTCATTTGTAAATAGCTTCGTAGCGTCTCGTTGCCGCGGTCTTTTAATAATATAACGAGCTACCGAGAGTAAAGCATTTACACACACCGCGCTTAGAGCGCAAGCTAGAGTGTTCAAACGATACACGTTAGATTACTATTGTAACAATAATGATGATATTTTCATTATCACTTTCACCGCTATTGTTACCATTATTATTATTATTATTATTATTATAAATAGTAGTAATAATAATAAGAATAAAAATAGGAAAAAAAGGACGGTGTGGCGTCCGGAACAACACGTAAAAATCCGATTCATCTTTATTAAATTTGTAAAGCCGGGAAGACGCCGCAATGTAGACACCCTCTCAAATTACGATATCGTTCCACCCTACATTGTCCGCAACCGTCAAGCTTTCCCTCGACCGCCATGGACTAACGTCTTAAAAGGACTAACGAGGAACATTTTTCTTTCATGACTTTCCCGACTTTCCATTTTTTATTTTATATTATTATTATTATTATTATTATTATTATTTCATCGCGAAAAGTAATGACATTCCTTTCTTGCTCGTTCGAAAATAAGGAGCTGACGAAAGGAAATCCGCGAACTGATTAGATTAATTAAATACCACCGTGTACAATGGCGTAACCGGCTGGTTCAGTTCATGGTCGTTGCTTTTTGTCTCTCTTCTTCGTCCCAGGAAATAATGACGACGCCTCCGCCAAAAGTAACTAAGATATTTTTTACATAAAAGAAAAACAAATTAAAAGAACCGCCACGCGAATCCTGTCAGAACCTTTTAGGAAAAACCGAGTTCAATTATATTAAAACATCTATAGAGACAGCTAGTTTCTCCTTTAGGTATCAATTTTAGCTTCGGTTTTTTCCGTTACTTTTTTTTCCAAATAGACCGTGTTGTATTACTAAAGGAGATGACAACTCCAGATCGATTTCGATAAATACTTCGTCTCTCTGCAGAAAATCCAGCATGAAGGTCGAATTGAGTGCGGTGAAAAAGTTTTCGCTAGAAATCCCGCTCGATAAACATCCGCGTGCAGTCTTTCAAAACATCTTACAGATATAGAAAATTTTAGCGCGGATCTGAACCGAAACCGCGGAGAATGAAAATTATTGACACGTTTCGAAAGTAGCTTAATAATATTCAACGGGGGTGAAAAATTTACCCGACTTTTCAAAAAGCGTAATGAAAACCCGAGGTAATAATTCGTTTTAATTTTCCGTTATTTATTTGTCCATTACGGTTTTATTTTCAAAAAAAAATGTTTAATATCGTCTACCGCATTTACGGCTAAGGTGATTTAACACACTATTAATCGAGGTACTCGGTTTAAAGGTTTATCATTTTTATATGGTGAAAATAACTTTCAATTAATCGGATCTTATTTCGAAAAAGTTGGTCCTATAAAAGTTTCTTCTTTCTATTGTATATTTAATCCGGTTAACATATTGCATAAAAACGAAATATAAGCGACAATACTTAACTTCTAACTGAATCGACTTTTATTATCCATTTTGTGAAAGCCACTCCTAAGACTTGTCGCTGAGGCGTCGTTTTGAGTGAATCTCTATATATGTTCAGGTTGATAAGTATCGTCAGACCACATCGCTCAAAAACTTTCAACTTGATGAACATCACTTATCATTTCACCAGTCGTTAGTAAGAGCTTTATAGTAGTCGGATCCACATCTTTTTTAACGACCTCGTCGCCGGGACTGAAGGCGCATTTCTACCAGTCACGCCAAAATGTTAATACATTTAATGATTTTTTTTTACTAATATTTAGCTTTACTGTTTAAGAACTGACACCGAAATTTAAGTTTTTAACCATCATCATCAACCTATACATATACAAGGCAATCATAATATGACATTAGCGTAGACTGACACACACACACACACGGATGATTTGCTGTCACGATACAATGCAGCCCCGTGTGTTTTTGTAGTATACTATATTGTTACACTAGAGCCCATACGGTGTTGTGCGTTTCTACGCGATAATATTAAACTTATTTATATTTTAATTTTTTAATGATAATTTTTACTTCTTCGATCGTATTCGAACTCGGTACCTTCCGTATGGAAGTCCGTGCTCTAATTAGGCTATCCCGACGATTAAGTTTTTAATATTATACGAAAAACTTATTAACCGTAGAATTAATTACGTCGGAACAAGCAAGCAGTCTACGTGGCTATTTGAGAATTTATCATTTTCGATAATAAAATTATCGCACTACGTTAGATCCGTCGATAACAGTCTTGGCAGTTTTAGCTATAAATCCTACGATAATACAAATGGGTGGTGTACAAAAGTTTTAATTGCTACGTCGATTAAATGGCGTATCTTTCAGTTTAATAGGTGCGAACGACTAAGATTAATTTTTTTATATTGCGCGGATGCCGTTTGTTTGCGGTAATTTCAGATGAGTATTCGCCTAAATTTCATTTCACCAGTGAGACTACGGACTTGCCAGAACTGATCTACTTCGACAGTCTGTAATCCAGTTCGTTTTAAAATTATAGTATCGAAGAAAAATATGTGTAATATTGATTTACCGCACTTTGCCAGCATGTTTGAAAGTCGAAAGGAAATCAGTTTTTACGACTTTTAATAATATATATATCGATAATCGAATTCCGTAAGGAACGGTTAGGAAATACGCGCAGTTCGTATTCAGAAATGGAATGGGCACGCGTCAACAAGCCCTATTCGCTGTTCGTTTATTTGTACAACGCTGTCGAGATATTAATGTATACGCGTGTGTTTGATTGCGTAAAACAAGAAAAATTAATGGAAACTTTAAAGTGTCTACTCCTATAGATAGAAAACACCTACATCTAATAAGCCGTCTGTGTGTTGGAAACAAACAGCTGGGATACAAATTGGAAACATAACATCAGAGGATATCAAAAAAGGAGTTAGACGGGTCTGCGTATTATCTCCTTTATTTTTTCATTTATACGCGGAGGAAATATTTAGAGATTTTTGATCAGAATGGCGGGAAGATCCGAATAAATGGAATCACAATTAATAATATCAGATATAGACTGCTCGATTATAAGCAACAGTCAGAAAGAACTACAAAGAATAAACTTGTAAAACATAGTAAAGATTACGGATTAAATATGAACCGTTTCAAAACAAAAGTAATTGTGTTCTGCAAGATAAAAATAGATAGGACAGAACTTGAGCAGGTCATAATAAATATCTCGGTAACCAGCTCTTACAAATCATATCGCGTATAGAGAAATCAAGAACAACGCTCGTTAAAATGAAAAACCTGCTCCCCGGTAAGGCATTAAGTGTCGGCGGATTGCGCAATAGAATGCTAAAATGCTACGTCTTCTCAATCCATTACGGAAGTGAGAGTTGGGCGCTCGATACTACCTTCGAAAAAAACGATAAAGGCTTTTGAATTATATTCGTACCGACGCACGCTAAAAATTTCGCGGGTACTAAAAATTACTAACGAAAAAGTTCTTAATAGAATGAAATTTGATTAAGGAAAATACGATATTTGGGCCACATTACGAGAGAGCATAAATACGAAATTCTACGTCTCATTATGAAAAGAAAACTCTTAGGCAAACGATTAAGAGGCGGTCCTCAAAATTCGTGGTCAAAGAATTTTCATCGTTGGTTCCACCATCAGCAGCCCGATGAAATGTTCATATCTGCCATGTCAAACAATTTTCTTCGATGAGTTTTTCGAATTAAAGTGTTTCCAAATAATAATAATAATAATAATAATAAAAATAATGGATTTGGTTATAAATACACATATACATTCACGCCCGCACACATCTGAAAATGTAAATATACGGATTTACGAATAAAAGTTGGGTCAGGCGTTGGAAGAATTTCAAGTACGTAAATTACGTATAAATTCAACAGAGCGTACGTGATACACATACATATATATATATATCACGACATAGGATAAGATTTACATCTTGGAAATTTTGTATACATAAGTTTTTCCACGTAACCAAATGATAAACTGCGAATAAGAACGAAGCAGATATTTTCCTTGAATGCCAAAAAAGAAGACATAATTTATTTATACGTTACCTAAACTATACCAAACATTCTAAGTATTGCATTTTCTTTGGGCTATCAATACAGTCTTACGATTTGAATGCACATTATATACTGTACGTACTTATCTATATACACTTTATATATACATATATACATATGTGTGTACATTTACAATGTTATATACTCACGAATACATGTGAATGGGCAATCAAAAATTGACAAAATTTTCCACATTTGATACATATTTTATATATATATAAAATATTTGTATCTATATAGATTTTCATATAATACTAACAACAAAAGGTAGATGATACACGGTTCAATTACTTTTCTTTACACTGTCGAATATGAAAAATCGAAAATGGGAAAACCTGATCCGTAATCTATATCACCACACACTTATACTAGTTTAAGAAGGAAAACTGGCGGATGAATAATATCATTCTAGAAAGCTTAATATCGATCTTTTAATTCGCGTATAGTTCCTTCGATATTTATTTCGATGTGTATAATAAACACAAAACGGTACATATTTCTATAATTTTACATATACGGAGAAATTTTAAACGATCAATGACGAAAATTTTTTATACAATACTTCGACAGTTTATCCGAAATACATTGGGAAAGTGTTAACTTGAATCGACGACTATTTAGATACCGAGCTGAAGACCCGTTGAGAAATCGAGTTGAATTAATAGAAGTATACACATTCAATTAAATAATAATCTCAGATTGAAGAAGAAGAAATATCATTTATTTAAATTGTTAACAGGAAGTACAACACATTGTATACTAAGTACACCGAAATACCCTTAGTAGCTAATACAATAATAATAATAATAACAATGTGCAACGTATAAAAGATGATAATATGCAGGAAAATTTTTGGGAGAAAAAACTGCTACAAAAAATTTGCGGAAGAAGCGACTCAGTTTATTTTATATAATAAATTATCGGGTGAACTGTGCGTAATAATAAATAACAACCCAAAATTTTATTTTCAATACATTACTAGCGGAATAAATAAATTTTTAATTATTTTTAACGAAAAATTATATAATAATAATGATAACCGCTTAAATTACAAAAAAAGCGAATAACGCAGTGGCGTAGCCAGGGGGGGTTGAACCCCTCCTTGGAATCAATCTGATAATAAGAAAATATATACTCGTTGTTATTTTATTTTCATTAATTTTATTTAGATTTCGTTGTTTTTGAAGTAAATAAATAGTTTTGTAATATAGGAGGTACTAGAAGGAAAAACGCGAAGAATAGATTTTAAATTTTAAATTTAGTTAAGTATTACCACGTTCAAAAAAATATAAAATCATTATTTATCGTTTATTTTTTCGCGGAATTTATTGTAACCATCTCCCTCTGGCCTCGATAACGTACTATTAGTGTGTTCCAGCGACGTTATATCGCTTCTAATAGAATTACATGTTCGACATCTAATAAGTATAAAAATAACTCTGGCGAGTTGGATTGCTTAGGGCTTTTTAACCTAATTGTGTTTTGGTTATTTGCTTAAAGTTCAATTTAACTCGGGTTTAGTGTTATAATTTAGTTTTATTTGAACCCCCCCATTGAACCAATTCTGGCTACGCCGCTGGAATAACGTTATATAAAAGTGTAGTGTTACTCAACATTCTTCATGGCATAGTCATTAATAATATAGTCTTATGGTAAAAGTAAATTCATATTAAAAAACTATCGAAGTGATAAAATTGATTAAATCCTACGGAACTACTAGCTATTTGGCATGCGTTGTCATGAATCAAACCATTAAGTTCAGATATAGGGAAACGTATTAACATTTTTTTTTTTTTCATAAAAGAATAATATAAATTCATATCAGGAATTCTGTGATGTAAAATATCGACAACCATATTAAACTTTTTTTTAACGTTTAAACAGTTTCTACAAGTACTAGATAAGCATTATACAGATAAATTTCAATTACAGCGGAATGAATATAATAGTATATTTTTAAAAAAATTTCCCTATTAAAAAAACAATTTACGGCTAATTTTTTTAATAACGTACAATTTATTACGGGTCGCGGCTTATTCAAAGATTATTTATACGAGTATAACATCGCACACTCCGATGTAAAACTTTACCGATATAAGTCCACTCTTTTCGGCTGTAATCATTCATTATTAAAGATTTTAACGATAATAGAGCGGACCAATCAGTAGCTAAACCGTTTAAAATTTGTATTGCATTGTGCACCTAGCCTAAGTATATCGTATAAAAATAAATTTTTAATATTATAAAATATTGAAGAACCGTTTGTTCAGAGTTTCATAAATTTAATTGGACGGAAATAATTGGTTGAATTTGTTTTTTGTTGTTTTTTTTTTTTTTAATGCCGAAGATAGAGGCTATCGGTATTTTAGAGTGTAAATAACGTATCAAATCGACATTCCCCGACGTCCCTTTAAGTAATCGCGCGTACAGACTCCTCCATCGCCAGATGAGAAAACGAAAAAGGAGTCCTAACTTTCGACTTTTTTCTTTGTCAACTGCGTCTCACAAATCACACATTTGTAATTAAGAATGTGGTTTCCGAAATCGGTTTAATACTTCAGATTATCATGAAGATGGTTATTTATGTTATCGAGATCGTTTTTATCACGCGGATTAATAAATAAATTTAAAAAATTGAAATAAAATTATGTGTATATATATGTGTGTGTGTGCGTGAATGTATACGGGAGTGTGTATTTCAGTGCAAACATATCACTTCGTCACACCACATAGAAAAAAATTAATATTACGGTGTATGATTTTGTATATATATATATATATATATATATATATATATATATATATATATATATATATATATGCATATAGTTTTTTCTCATCGGAGCTATAAATTATTTACTTTTCAATATTTCCTACAGTCACCGGTGTAGGAAAAATTCTAGACGGAATAACTAACCACCGAGTATTATATAGTGGAGAAATATTTTAAAAACGCGCTTCTTCGTATTACGAAAATTGTTATTAACAAGAAGCCTCTATATAGATAGTCAAAAACGGTCGCTCGGGCATCAATATCGGCAAGTATGCGAAAAATTTTGGGTAAAATACTGTCTGTCGCGAAATTAAGATACACACGAACACCATCTTACAAGTAAAGTGGAATTTTACTTAAAACGTTTAACGTGTTTTATATAGCGTCCGCAGGAAAGAAAATTTCCACGAGATTACCACTCGGACAGACTCTCCTTAATTTATAGCTTATAACCAGTAGAAGCCGAGATGTAAATATTATATATGTATATATATATATATATAATGTATATATGTGTGTATGTATGTATGTGTGTATATAAAAAATAAAAACAAGAACGGCCTATTCGTTATTTCGAATAGACCCTTCTCTCGCATTAAAAACCCGCCGGTTTTTTTTTTGAGCTCTTCATAATTCTTCGGTATTTCTTAAAACGATACTTGACTTTTTTCCTATTTTTATTTTGTCCATCATTCTTTTCTGCGACTTGGTTCCTTCTTTCGGTTGTTCGAATTTTGCGAACAAAAATTGCACAGGCGCTATGTAATTGTGTTCGTGTTTGTATGATTGATGCGTACGTATACGTATAAAAGTACTTTAAGGCGACCGGAGATATAATTTATTATCTCGGAGACAAGAATCATACATACATATATATATTATATAAATATATATGTTTGTGTATATATAAGTAAAAATACAAAACCCGCTATAAATATAGCAGGGTTACGAGGCTATAATCGATAAGATATTACTTTAATAAAAAGTTCCAAGCTGAAAACTTTAATTACTTATTTCTTGTCTCATCCGCCATTCCACCTTTTTCTTCTAGCTCGAATTTTAATTTAAACTTCGATTCTCCATTAATTGCCTAACCGGATGTGGGAGGGGTCACAGAAGAGGGTGAAACGATTAGAAAACGGCTATATATAAATTCGTAGAAAGCAATGGCAAACCACCGCACACAACACCATATGCGCGCTAGTAATAATATAGAACAATACAGAAACACGCGGAGCTGTGTCGTGACAATAAAGCGATTATAATCAGTTCCCCCGGGTGTGTGTGTGTGTCTATCTACTCTAACGTCATATTATGATTGCATTGTAACTTACACTGTACAACAAAATATGTATAGGTAAGTAGCCGCCTATCTCCGATACGGAGACAACACTTAGTGATGATGATGATGATATATAAATTTAGAATGAACGGAGTGGTCGAGTAATCTGTTTTTTTCTTTCGCGTTTCTTTATTATTATCATTATTACTACTACTATTTACAGCGGACAAATCATAAGATGAAATCAATAAATTTTATGATATACTCGACAAGCAATAAACTTAACGAGGAAAAATAATTTAACGATTGTCGTGGGAGATTTTAATGCCGAAATTGGAAAAGGCGAAGAAAGTGATTTAATTGGCAAATTTGGCCTTGGTATACGAAATGAAATTTATTGTAGAAAATGAGCTTGTTATAGCAAATACGTTCTTTAATCATCATCCTCGGGGAAATCGCCAGCTGATAATTGCGACAACATTGTTCGCAATCAAATTGACTTCATTATGATCGATAAAAAATTTTATAAGTATGTCAAATCAGTGAAAACATACCCTGGCGCGGACACCAACTCAGATCGTAATCCTGTAGCTATGAAAATAAAAATACAAAGAATGGTTAAAAAAGACATCGAATCCGAAAATAGATGTAGGAAAACTAAAAAATGAACTTTCTAAGCTACTATCAATAGCTATGGAAGGTAGAATAAAAATGGATAGACATCGAAAAAAATCAAACGCCTTTTTAGAACAACATCAAAAAAGTGATACCAGATCTTCAAGAAAGAAAAAATGGATAGTCTCGGAAAAAGCAGAGGTGGATTCTCTGCACGATGGAAAAGAGGCGACTGGCTAAGGACAACGCCGTTGAATATAAAAATTTGAATAGTGCAATAAGGTAACTTTGTAAGGAAGCTAAAGAAAAATGTTGGAGCGCAAAATGTAAAGAAATAGAAGATCTTCAAGAGAAGTATGCATTAAAAGATAAAGATGAAAAAATTATTATAGTAACAGAGGCGCATTTAAACGCATGGAGCACATATATTGAAGATATATTCAAAGATAAACTCCAGTCCACGAAAGGAGTACTTACAATATAATAAAGAAGGACCGGCAATAAATGAGGTAGTATATGCCATCACATGTCAACATAATGGTAAAACAGTTGGCCGATTCGGAGCTCCTCAAAATTATAGCAGAAGAAAATGGCAAAGGCATTGACCTACACAAGAGTTTAATCGTATCTACTATTCAGGAAACATTCCAAAGGATTGGTTTAAATCAACTTTTGTACCATTGACAAAAAAATCTAAAATTATAAATTATGATTTCCGTACGACCAGCCTCATGTCCCATGCTCTGTGTTCTATTCCCGCTTCTTTTTAATTTATATGCAGAAAAATATATAAAGAAGCGTTAGAAAAAGAAAATATTGGAATCACAATAAACGGTACGGTAATCAATAATATAAGATGAATCAAATTGTAGACTACAGTCGTAAATATGGAATTCTAATTAACGTCGCTAAGACAAAGGTCCTGAGTTTTGCAAAGAAACCGACGAAATTTTTTTTTTTTTTTTTTTTTTTTTTTTTTTTTTAAATCCTCTTCTTATCAGGTACTGACAATTTTATGTCATCAACCGGATGTTGTCTCTTGAGAACGCACTTGATTTCTTGAGAATATGCCCATTAGCAAGGTCTCAATTTATTTTGAAATGGCTATAGGCTATATCCAATCCATCATCGTTCTTCTTTTCAATCTTTTGGCCTTTGTTGGTTTCTTCAACAAACTGTCTGCTAGTGGGTTTGTGTGGTACTGTAGTCTCCATATATGTTTTTCAATTGCTTCTTGAATTACCTCGTTTATGTACTTTATATTTAGATCTACATGTAGCGTACGGTTTGAGACGTACCACGGTGCTCCTACAATTGCACGTAATACCCTGTTTTGATACGTCTGAATTTTGTTTACTTTGCTTTTGGACGCACAGCCCCACAGCTCAATTGCGTATAGCCATACAGGTTTTAATACTACGTTGTACAGTAGTAATTTGTTTAAAGTATGAAGTTGTGAATGTGGACCAAGCAACCAGTTCAGCTGTTTAGTTTTTATGTTCAATTCCGTTTTCTTCGCTCTAATATGCTGAGCCCATGTTAAAGTTTGGTCTAGGTGAACTCCTAGATATTTTACCGCTCGACTTTGTTCAATTTTCCTACCTTTGATAAAGATTTTATATCTGTTGCGAACAATTCTCCTTTTAGTAAATATAATGTGGGTACTCTTGGACTCGTTTATTGTCAATTTCCATTTGCTCGACCAATTTTCAATTTCATTGACTGCACTTTGCAATATTTTATTTGATGTTTGCGGAAGCTTATGTGAAGCCATTATTGCCGTGTCATCAGCAAATGTTGCTACACTCGCATTCCTTGGTACCGGTATGTCATAAGTGAATATCGAGTACAACAAGGGACCAAGCGCGCTTCCTTGGGGTACGCCCGATTTAATTTTTTGAATTTGAGATTGTTCATTATTTACTATGACTCGAAAGTATCTTTCGTCTAGATAGGATTTTATAATATTATAATATTGTACTGGCAGGACCCTTTTACATTTGTATAGTAGACCAGTGTGCCAGACTTTATCGAACGCTTGTTGAATATCTAGGAAGGCCGCTGAGCAGACCTCCTTCTCCTCAAAAGCTGTTTCGATTTGATTAACGAGCCTGTGGACTTGCTGGACTGTTGAGTGGCCAGTTCTAAATCCAAATTGGTGGTTGGGGATTATTTTGTTTTCATCAATGAATTTTTGAATTCTTTTCTTTAAGAGTTTTTCAAATAGTTTAGCCAAAATTGATAAGAGTGATATAGGCCGATAGGACGACAGTTTTTCAGGGGGCTTTCCTGGTTTTTGTATCATAATCACATTTGCGAACTTCCATAATAAAGGAGCGTATTGTATTCGCATAATTGCATTGACGATATAAGTTAGATTCATTAATGCTTTTTGCGGAAGTTCTTTCAGAATTTGGCCCGTTATAAGATCATATCCTGGCGCTTTATTTTTATTCAACTTCATTATTTCCTCTTTTATTTCCTTCGGTGAAAACATCTTTATTTTAGTATCAGATTTACTTGGTTCCTGTTTTAAATAATTTTGGATATCATCCTCAATGGCAGATTTAGTTCTTTCTGTTTGAAAAGTGTTGGACAGATGTACTCCAAACAACTCTGCTTTGGTAGCATCATCTGTAACCCAATCTCCATTTTCACTTTTTAGTGGGTTATTTCTAGGTTCTGGCTTGTTACAGTAGCGAACCGCTTTCCATAATGAATAATTACTTTCCTTTGATGTTGTTAAATTAGAAACAAATTCATTGAAGGATGTGTTCTTGAATTTTTGTAGAAGATCTTTGAGTTTTCTAGTTTGTCTGTTTAATACCGTCTTGTCAGCTGGACTTCTTGACTGCATCCAGCGTTTTCTCAACCGTCTTTTGATTGCCACTTGTTTTTTTATATAATCAGGAAAAACCTGGGTTTGTAATGGTTTTTGAGTTGGTGATGGAGTACTTCTGCAGACTGCTTGTACAACTTGAGTAGAGAATAGGTTAACACTATCGTCCAGTTCTGTCTCTGTTTTCAATCTGACTGATAGATTTATATTTTCATCTAGTAGATTTCTGAATGTGTCCCATTTTGTGTTTCTGATGCTTAGTGCTGCTTTATGCTCCTTCAGCCATACCTGTTCATTTATTGATAATGTAACGATTGAGTGATCAGAAGACAGGGAAGTTAAGTCGTTGGTAACTTTGATATAATTTTTTGCTATACCTTTTATAATATAAAAGTCCAACAGGTCTGGTGTTTTGTTTTGATCAGATGGCCAGTAGGTGGGTAAGCCTCCTGAGACTGTATCACATTTTTCCGTGTCAATAGCCATCTTCAAATTTCTGCCTCTAGTAGTTATCAAACGGGAAGCCCAATGGGTATGTTTCGAATTATAATCTCCTCCTATAATAAATCGTTTTCCCATTGTTTTTATAAATTCAGCAAGTTTTTGATGACTTAATTTATACTTGGGAGGGCAGTATACGGCTGCCAAATTTATCGCCTTAGAACCCTGTTTTATGGTAATGCGAGTGGCCTGAATGTAGTCTTTTTGATAGTTTTCCATAGTATTGTGAAAAATGCTATCTTTAATTAAGACTGCAGTTCCTGCACGTGCTTTCTTATCCGGATGCAAGGTCCAGTAGGCTTTATAATTTGGTATACTAATGTAACTTTTTTCTGTAAAGCGAGCTTCAGAGATTAACATAAATGTGTATTGAAAATTAATATGGAGCAAATCCGGCAAGTAACATCAATTAAACATCTCGGCACAACCCTGGAGGATAATTTTACCTCAAGAAAAGAGATCAATACAAGAGTAGAACAGACAAGGAAGTTTATGAACATGAATAATCTTTTTATTAGACGGGAGCTAAATGTCGAATTGAAATTAAGAATTCTTCGCTGATACATATTTTCAGTTTTGTATTATGGATGCGACGCATGAACAGTAGACGCGACCTTGGAGAACCGTATACAGGCGTTTGAACTTTATATATACCGTCGCATGTTACGTATCTCACGGATTGAAAAAATCGCTAATAAGGTTCTCAGTAGACTGGACAAACAACCAGAAGTATTGATCAACGCGAAGGAAAGAAAACGGGAATATTTAGGACATTTGATGATCTGTTGGCCGGCCACAAAATTTGTGGATGGGGACTTATTACGTCGCTGGTTCGACCGCTCGTCAAAAAAATTATTCCGATCAGCCGTTTCAAGGAATATCCTGTGAATCATCAACCTCCGTGTAGGAGATAATGCATGAAGGAGACGAATTACATTCACACAGTCAAAATGCATACATTACATTCATATCAACGTGCAAACAACAGGGCTCCTTATTGAAGCACACCTATATATTCATACGAAGTCTTGAAAACGTTTTCTCTTAAGCCTACGGCCTTTGTTTTGGAGCAATTTCCTCGCCGCATTGTTTGGATGGCTTTCCCCAATCTAGCAGCGTGTCTCTGTGAAATCGCAGTTATTTCTTCTTTTACAAATTTTATTCTAAGCTCTTCATGAATTATGATGTTGGTTATATACCACGTTATACGTAATGTCTTATTTCGCATTCTTTGTATTATTGAAGTATCCCTTTCTCCGGCACAACCCCATAGTTGACAGCCATATTGTCAAACCGGCTTTAACACTTGTTTATATAGTAGTTTTCACTATTAACCCGCTACCTATACATAGTTGCTTTAACTCAATATTTAATTGGTTTCTCTTAGGTTATTATACGCTTTCTCCCAGTTAAACGTTTGTGAAGGTGTATATACCCAGATATTTTACATCTTCATTCTGAGGGATCTGAATGTCATTCACGAGTATATTCTCGGTCGAAATAATTTTGCGGTTAGCAAAAATCACTCGAGATGACTTATCCTCGTTGATTTTTATCTTCCATGATTTGCACCGCGATGATATTTCGTTAACTGCAGTCTGCAAGTTTTTACTCGCATTTTTGGTACATTTGTCTAAACATTGGATCGCTGTGTCATCAGCGACGTTCGCTGCATCAACATGTGACTTTGTAGTGATATCCGCTGTATAGATAAGACAGAGAAGTGGGTAAAATATTAATATATGCACAAATATATTCATATATATATATATATATATATATATATATATATATATATATATATATAACACAATTACGCCCATATAAGCTAGTTTCTGATAAAATATAGTAATTAATAATTTTTATACGATTATCAGTCATTAAATTATTATAAGATCTTTAAGAATGTATACGAGCGACGTGTATTATATAAGAATAACCGTGTTAGAATAACATAGAGCGTTTGAAAAATAAACGCTAGAATGCGCACGCATCTGTGAGAAACGTTTAAAGTTGGTCGATCGTGGAGATAGATTTTACTGGACCCCGGTGATTGAAGAAAAAGAGGAAGCTGACGATTAAATACTGAAAAAAAAAACTGAAAATTAATTAAAACGATATCGTTGGTGTTGATAAATTATGTAAAATTCGAGAAGACGCTAGACAATGCGAGTTAACTAGGTAACGAAGATTATAATTCGCACAAAAACTGACCAGAGAGCTTTAACTATTAGATAGATTTCGCTCGGCTCCTATCGTAGTTATAAATAAAATCGCCCCACCCCGTCAGGTATATGTAAAATTATCGTCCACATCCGCGCGATTTAATGGGCAATGAAAATTTTTATATAAATTTTTGTTTTTTTTTGATTTTTATATTTTTTCACAGGTCTCGTGGAAACGCTTAAAAGATTATACATTATTGACGGTCGGATCCACAAGGTATACCGCTAGTAATCGATTCGTACCGGAATTACTTAAAACACCCAGAGTTCAGGTTCATTGCTTAGTTTACTATTTTTTTGCCGTTTTTTTTTTAACGTATATTTAGTAAAAAAAACATTGTTACAATACGCGTACAGATCACACACTCAAATATTACACACAACTGACGTGCGTCCTACGACTAGAGCACACAAACTTTTCCCCCGTTAACAGGC
Source organism: Coronaproctus castanopsis (assembly GCA_032883995.1). NCBI lineage: Eukaryota > Metazoa > Arthropoda > Insecta > Hemiptera > Monophlebidae > Coronaproctus > Coronaproctus castanopsis. The sequence continues at coordinate 49,846,923 of CM065052.1, forward strand.
TACTCTGACGTTAGTTTTTTTTTAAAGCGTGTATATTTGTTGTATAATATAACAAATTAACTGCAATTACATGCACTCACACTAATCTTTATATGTTTTATAATATATCTCGTCAAGCTTCAGTTTATCGACGAATCTATACCATTTTGCAATATATATATATATATGTACATTTACAATATTATTACGTTGATATATATATATATCTATATATATATATATATATATATATATATATATATATATATATATATTAAATCGGATAATTTATAAATTTTACACACACCCACTTATATGCAATGTCACGGGTCGTACATCTTCGAAAATGTTATAAAGACTGAGTGAATGTATTTTGTAAATGGCGGTTGTTTGAACGATATTGTGTTCCACAGATGATTGTAAGCTAATCTCTCGTTTTCCTATTTTTAAATAAAATTTCATTCAAAAAAATTTTGGTCGAGTAGTTTTCGAGTTATTTAAAAAACAACAAAACCGTTCATCTTCTCCGGGTCACCCTATATTATAGGAAATAGCAAATCACCACGCATAATGTGCGCGCTAGTAATAATCCAAAATCCGCGAGGCTGCACTGTATCGTGACAATAAAGCGATTTCAGTTCTCTCTGGTGTTGTGTGTGGGTGTGTCTATCTGCGCTGACCACTTACACCGTACAACAAAATATGTATATATGTAAGTAGTCGCCTACCTCCGATACGGAGACGACGCTTAATTACAAAAAATATATATACCTCATTTTTATACTTATCAATTTTCCTCGATTCTTATTCTATGCGCACGTTTTAAATACGATACCGTTACATTTAGCTAATTAAGATGTGCTACTGATCGCTTAAATATCGTTTCTAATTTCTACAAGTTATTTATTAAGTTAAAGATTCTTCTTTGAAACCGATCCATTTTTCCTCTCTGATATTTAGACGATTCGTCATCGCAGTCCAGATTCGACTCATGCAAAGTATACCGTTCTTATCGATTGTTGTCTTACATAATTCTGGCACTCGTATATTTTCCTCTTACCTCATAATGTATCATCCGTAATTTTTTTATACAAGCCTAACTAACGTTATCTGCAGCAGATTTCCGGGAACTTTGTTTCTTTCCAATATTTGGTTGATTATCCTACCTGTTATGGCTGTGAATTTTTCTCGGTACTTTTCACAATATACGACTTTCGTCCACTTTTGCTACTCCTTCTTTTTCTTCTTCAGCGGCGGTTGGATGCGGGATCTGCCATACAAATAGACCGTTTCCATTCAATTCGGTTGTTTGCTAGTTCTGTGATATATCTGTATCTCTGAGATACTTCGCTCTATAACATCGTGCCATCTTTGCTTTGGTCTTCCTACTGGCCTTTTACCAGGAACTTGAAACGTACTGCCGATATCAGTGAGCCACTTCCAGCGTCCTGAGCTCGTACTACGTGGCCATACCACCTTAACCGGCTTTTGCTACGTACACGGTTACGTTAATTACTCGCGTAGTAGTAGTAGTATTATACTCGTTTATATTAGGACGTATGTATAAAATACCTTCCTTTCTTTTGACTTCTCCTTCTTGTTACGCCATTAGCAGTCGAATATTTTTTTTAATAATATATATAAATTGCAATGTGGTTGATGTAGCCAATAAGCAACTGGGATGTGAGTTATGACGGGATGGGAGATGTAATTCAATAATGACACTCCGAACTACCTCTCCAATCATTCAAACCAACGCGGAAGATCCGGGGATGTGCAATAGTTTAATCTGCGAGGTTCATCGACGTGATCTAATAAATCTACCGCCGGCTAGTTAGGCTGACCCTCTAACCTGTGCAAGTAATCTCTACTGCAATCCCGAACTACCTCGCGCACATTTGGTACTTTTAGGTTTTTATGCAAATTATCATTTCGTACATACCAGGGTGCACCGACTATTATCATTAGTATTAGAAGTGACCGTCACAGCTACTAAAACCTTATTTTTGGACACCTGTCGCAATTGGAGTGTTAATATATCTTCTTTTGACTCTACACGTTTTTTTTCATATATCCCCGCTTATTCGCGCACTAACGTTAAACATTTATTTTTTTGTCACATATTTTTGTAATTCTTCTCTTCGCGGTAAACCAGTGCGCAATCAACTTTACATTTTTGTTCGCGTATCGCAAACGTAATCTTTCTTAAATATCCGCATTATCGTTATCAAAAATAGTAATCATACTACTTGTGGACGACGTTTCCCACACTTCTCTCAAGCTGATAATACTGTTAACTCGCAAAACGGATAAAAATAGTAATAGATTAACGGATATATAGAAATAGATTGTTATACATCCCTGGAAAAAATTCGTTAAAAATTGCAACAATTTCGACATATATTGAAAGAAAAATCGATAAAATAGAATCAAAACATAGATAATAATAATTTTAAAAAATCATCATCATCATAGTATCGCTCGTTGCCGAACGTCATGACTAGCTATTGTACGTTTATTTTTACGTACAAAATGAGCTATTCAAGGTACTATTCATATGCGACGCATGCATAGGATGTTATACGCAGTGTGGTGCCACTGCCTTATACGAGATAATTAAGAATTAATGTTGGTTTCGAACCCCGACCGCCGAGTTGACAGTAGAGCACTCTATACGCCACCGCGACATATAAAAAAAGAAATTTTAATAAATTACGCCCAAGAATTTTCTTTAAAGTCGTCCGTGATTTCGGAGAAATAATACAGTCATCCCGAAATTAAGCCAAAAATTAACAACGTGTCACGACGAAAAGTTTTAAAAATCAACAGAAATTCCGGATCGCTTAATTGAAAAAAAAAAACAGTTTTCAATGCTGTCTGCAATATGTTTTCACCTTCTAAGGCTACCGACTATGTACGAACACGATATGGATGAAACATGGGCTACGATGACGATAAAGTGGGGTTCCAACAAAATCGTAACTCGAAAATTTGCACATTTTCAGTCTGCGAAAGATGTTTTGAAAATCGTACTTTATAATCGAATTTTTTTCTAGTTGCGTCAATATCGGGTGGAAATATAAAGATAGAATATCAATAAAAGGGCGATTAGTTATCGGCAGGAATGATGAAATATTAACAAACGAACAGTATAACGAAATGAGACACTCGTAAAAGATTATCCACACGGTGATAGGCACGTCGTAAGCATTGGATTAATGATGTTACGGGAAAATGGAATTAGTCGAAGAACTATACGGATTATAAGAGTTTTAATTAAAACGAATCCCGTAGACACATATTTAATATTAAGCCTTATGTAAATGGCGAACGAAAAGAAAAACCAACTATATATCGAAAAGAGAACAAACCCGACGATGTTAAATGAAATCTGTCCAAAAATAAGACTGCGAGATATAGCAAGGCAGCAAACAGTTACTTCGGCCGTATCATACACGTCAGAGTAGCTTGTGAAAAGTAATTTTGGAGAGTATTGTTGAAGGTCGATGAAAACAATGGAGAGTAGTTACAGAATTAGTAAACACTACATCGCTCCAACAAGCGGTTCGATATGTAGAGGATAGAAACAAATGACGAACGTAGATATGTATAATGAAGGTTTCATAATCTCACGATGCTCGGATCGAGATATATATATATATATATATATTAGAACAGAAAATGCTGTATAAATATTATAATCTCAGTTCTAAATAAATAATAATCATAATTAATGGATAAGATTACTGCTACAAAGACTGGCTACGCGCTATTTATACATATATATCCTTATACTAGTCTCAATATTAACGATGTCACACGATAATTTGGTTTAAGACGTCTGAGGTGTCTCACATCGTGATAAACTTTGTAACAGTGCTGAGACTGCCAGATTCGGATGATTACAAAGTCTTTAATTATGTATCAGCGATAAATTAACCCAATTAATTCTTAAATCGGTATGCAGATTTAGTATTATGTCAGCAGCCCACACCAGTTAGCAGACAACTTGGTACCCAATTTGGATAATATAATGCCATAATGCCCCATATACTAGTCGGTCATACGAGTGTGCGATATCAAGAAATACTGCAGAGCGGATTTTTTTTTATTCAAACGCTTTTTCTACTATTGCCGTTACACGATGCACCTGTAGTAGAACGATGAGCACGGAATCCAAATTGATGGTGTGTGCGTTAGTGGTTTAAAACGTGTAACATGCACTTTCTCATATAATTTAGATATTGCCGCTGAGAGCCATTTACTTCTTCCGACCGACGATAAAATCGATCATCATTTATCCCCAATCGTTAAGTTGGTGGACAATTTACGGTTACCGATACATATTTTGTGTATAGTGTAAGTACAAATCAACTATATGGCGCTAGCGCAGTTAAACGCAGAACAAGACCATAAGACTCATCATCTCCCCACCTTTGTACGTATCGAACCATACGTTACATCGAGATATCCCATACGTGAAAGACGCATACAAACGTATTGGCGATCAATCTACTTGACACTAGTCTGGATGTTCGTAGGTTAAAACGTAGTCGACCGTTTGATCTAGCCTAACTTCTCAGTAGGATCCATCGCTGGATTCTAATCTCTAACAAGTTATTTCGCCTTTCAGTCAAATTGTTTATCTGGCCAGTTGTAATTTTGAAAATAAAATTTAAAAAAAAATCCCACACTATCAGTTGGATGATGCCCAGGTAAGAATCAGTCTCGAAATAAACGCATCGGATGCGCGTAGTTTTGGAAAATATGTCGAGAGTAAATTTTCGAATTAATTGTTTTTAAATATCGAATTACGACATTCGTGTTTCGAATAGAAATTTACAAAATATCGCCCCTCGTTACTTTTAATTACGTAATAATAAAATCGTACCCTCTACGTATCGTGCCGTACGTCTCGGGGAGATCCGCTTTATCGAAAGGCTGGAAAAGTTTTATACGAAATACGGTCCTCCTGCATTAGAATTAACTAACTTTTGCTTAATCTGCATTTTCCATCCACCGTCCCAACGCGAATTCTCGGCGAAGAACGTTCTTATTTGTCTTCTGTTTATAATCGACACGCTTGTCCCTCCACGAATAGAAAATAAATTCGCGTTAAAAATTTATGTTTTTTTTTTTGTAAATTTCTTTCGACTTATTTCGACTCGGTCATTCGCAATTAATTTACCCCGAAAATTTCTAATTTTACATTATTCATGAGTTAAACGGAAATTTACATTCGTTCATCATCATTATCATCGCGAAATAAATTACGTACATTAAGTATTTATAACGTCAAAAAATAAAAAATAAAAATATTTTACGCCAGAGCCCAAAAAAATTACAAAGAAGATCTTGTAGATTATTTAAAAATTCCGAGAACTTTTAAAGTTAACAGCCCCCTTACAAAGACGTCATAATTTTTATATCACTACCAACTCGGTCGTGCTATTTAATAAATTATATTGGTACGTAGGATTTTTGATTTATATTTATCGCTATATCGTACACGTTTATTCGTTAATTAATTTTTAACATATATATATTTATATATAAAAATGTATCCTATCACAATGTTCGTCTAATCTCCGAAACCACTAAACCGATTTCGATAAAATTTTATAAATATAATATCTGCTGTATTTCTTGATATCGGGTATTTGATCGTGTGTGATACCAGGGGCTTATTGTTAAATTAAGTCGCAGTTTACCAACAAACCTACGTAATATTCTACAATCGTATTTATCCGATCGTGAATTTTACATATTATATGAATAGGCGCTGTCCAATATAAGCAGGAGTTCACCAAGATAGTATCTTACGACCTATCTTGTATCTTATGTAGCGGACATACCATCGATACAGGATACAACTGAAATGACACAGCCATCTTAGCAGTCAGTCAACCCCAAGTTGTAGCAAATGATAATCTGCAGCATGCTCTAGATTATATAGCAGAATGAATGAAGGATTTGAAAATTCAGTTAAATGAACAGAAATCCGTTCGTGTCACTTTTGCTTTACGCAAGCGGGATTCATGCTTTGTTATCCACATTAATAACTAACAAGTTCCAGTTGCAAATTCTGCGAAATACTTAAGTATGCATATGGATTGTTGAATTGACATAGACAACACATATTATCGCTTAAGTAAAATGCGTCAAATGCACATTGGACGTCGCTCTTAAATGAAGCTAGAGAACAAGCTCTTAATATATAAAAATACGTCCTCATAATTCGTTTGCGTTTCTTTTTTTATCTGGACTATCCATGTGGCTCGAGATCTTCCTCTCTTCCTATTCCCTTTTAATTTTCCTTCAATCATCGTAGTCATGACGGTATTGTGGCGTAGCATGTGCCCCAAAAATCGATTTCGTCTTTGTTCTATTGTTTTCAACAGCTTTCTTTCTTCTTTTACCACTTGTAGTATTTCTACAATTGTTTTCTTCTGTGTCCACGAGGTGTTCATTAAACGGCGCCGACCACACATTTCGAAGGCTTCAAAACAGTCCTTAAGATTTTGTGTTATCACCCATGTTTCCGAACCGTATAACAAAAAGGTCCATATTACGTTTTCATTATTTCCTTATGGGTAATTTGATATGTTTGTCGAATAACACTTTTTTTTTCATAAAAGCTTATTTAGCCTATTCTTGATTTTATTTCGATATCACTTCTACCTTTATGTGTTCCTGTACTTCCTACATATTTGAATTACTTGTTCTAGATTTACCGTTGTCTATTTTTATCCGTATTTTCTAGCAACAAAAAAAGTATTCCAAACAGCTGAAATAAATCTCTCGTTGGTTTCAACGAAATCACGCACTCTATGTAAATCTACAGATCGAGTGAATCAATGAAGTAATATATGATTATGCTCGACGGCATCAGAAACAGCTTCTTTACCATTCAAATCCGAAGGTATCGACATACACTGTTCTACATCTCAGAACCTGAAACGTATCAAACCTCGTCAATTGGTCGTTACTAATTAATATAATTAGCAGAATTTAGTCATTGGGCTATTGTTATGCTATTTATTAATACTGCTTATTTAGTTTAGATGTAAGATTGCAGAAATAAGAGCTCAATATATATATATATATATATATATATATATATATATATATATATATATATATATATATATATATATATATATATATATGTATGTATTCAGTTGAATAGCAAAAGCTTGGTTTGCCCGACGATCGTATTTCGATTAAGCTTTCAGATAAAATTCGTCCGGAAGAAATTAATCGAATAATTTTACTGAAATATCTGTTGATTAAGAATCTGGAATATAGTGGTTTTTATTATATAAAAAACAGAAAAGAAATTAAAACCGCTAAAAGTTTTTTCTTTATGAAAAATCAGAAAATTTTTCGCCTGTTAGGCCGTATATATTTTTTTAACTTTTTTAAATATCCAATTGATAATAGTCTAACAGCCGAAAAGCTTTGTGATTTTTTATATTAAGAAAAACATTTTAGTGATTTTAACTTGTTTTTTATTCTTTATTTGATTAAGAATAGTTTGACATCGTTACCAGTCACAAGATCCCCGTTGCGTTTTTAACAAAATGATCTTGTTACAAATATTGATTGGCGCGTAAACGCTGAAAATGATGGCCACACATTCGCGAAACGAATCATCTCAAATGTTACAAATGAAGTTGAAATTGATAATCATCAGAGTGGATGGTGCCAAACTCACCACTTCTTTCAAAAACATACAAGACTCTTATAAATGTCGAGTTCTATAGTTTTGCGAAGTTCATAAAGTACATCTGTAAATACGTCAATAAAGGCAGTGATTTGGCAGTATTCGAAGCACAAACTATAAAATCAAAACGACGAAATAAAACAGTATGAATAGACACGTCGGTAGCGACATTAAATTTTAATTCGTTATTGTAAAGGAAAGCAAAAATATTGCGATTAAGAACTTTTGTATTATTTCATATACTTAAATAAATAAAATATGAAATAAAGAATCCTTATTCCAGTTTATGGTCTCTTGAAAATTTGAACCTTTTTAATTTTATCGATTAATAATAATTTAATTATTTTAAAAGTTTTTATTTATTAATATTTAAACGTACAATAAGTAAGCCACAGCGAAACGTGGCCTGGTCAATATGTATATATATATATATATATATATATATATATATATATATATATATATATATATATATATATTAAAATTTTAAACCGTGACGTCGATAACTGCGAAATAATTGACGAATGTAGAGTACGGATAAATCAGATCGGTGCGCGAATTAAAATATTAATGTTAAATACGAAGGTAAGAAGACGATTCCCAGCATACCGTAGATAGTGATGATGAAGAGCAGAAATATTAAAGAACCACATGATAGGTGAGAAATACTTAGTAGTATTACTTTATAACGAGCAATCAGCTGGGAGTTGGACTATAAAGAAGCTCAGCATTGTTCGTGGAATGTGATAGTAGCTAACAAATCTAAATAGAGTACGTAACAAAGCCGAAATTATTAGAGTAACTGAGACAAGATAATCGTCTAGATAGTTCCCGACGATACCAGTGTGAGTCCAAGAAAACTCCACCGTAAACCGAGCGTCCGGTAAGTATAATCATATTAATTCTACGCAGGATGGGCGTTGAAAATTTCAAACTACAAGACAACTTTTAGAGTCTGAAAAAACAATTTTATACGCTATAATAAACATCTATAGGAAATTTTTCTGCAGTCAAAGGCTATATTCGAGGTAGAAAAATATTCAAATCAAATCAAATTTATTGTTCTGTATGTAGTATTACAATCATTATATTCGATATTTCTATAATTACAACTGCCTGCGCGGACTAATAAAAAAAATTGTACATATACATAAATATACACACACACACGCATGTATATACACATACACACGTACATACATATGCACATGTGCATACGCAAATACGTACATATAAATATACACATGTTGTACATATGAAACGATTGAAGACCGGAAAGATATAATTGTATTTATGAATTCGAAAGAACTTAATAATTAATTTCCATTCAAGTACCCGTCGAGACACGAACAACACACGCGCAATAATGAATGCAACATTTCGTATTTATATGTATAGGCTCTTGAAAACTACAAATAATTATATTTTACTATGAATAAGCACATGCACAAATTAAAACCTTAATTTACTGCCTTACACATACACATATATATATATATATAAACTATCTAAAACTTTTTCACTTAATAAACTAAATAAAGACTCGTACTAAAATAAAACATATTACATACACAGCAGTTATATTCCTGTGTACAGTGACCATTCAATTTCTAAAAAATATTGATCAAGTCGACTCCTACTAACAGGTTTTTCTAGTAACGTTTTCCTAGGTAAATTTTAGATTTTAGACGGAAGAAATTCTTTCTAAAACTTCCTTTTCCTTCGTTTGTAATTAATAAGACCCGTTCTTAATTGTTTAGGCAAAGCATTATAGGCCACAGCACTGGCATAAATCGTTTGCATGCGGAAAGAAGGAATGACGAAAGGGATGCTTGATCAAAAATTTTAGATCCATCTGCGTAAAAGGATATGGAAAGACAGTAAAGAATGAAATTGATTATTTTTCGAAAATTTATAATAATCTAAATCAATGTCGAGAATTATATTATGACGATTATAAAGCAAATCAGAGTAAAGGGGAAATGAGGAAATGAGTAAGCTTTCGTATCGGGAAAGGTGGAATGAGGAAATGGAAGAACGAATTTTTTCTAAATTCATGTCTCAATTCATCCAATTTTCATTTGTTCGCCGGTTGTGTTGGTAAATATTATTCGTTTATAGATTAATTATAAAAATACAATAAATTTACTAGCGGAAAAACAAAACAGACTTTATTGACAATATATTTTTTTTTCTATTATTAAGATTATTGTGACGATTATGTAGTCTTTGACAATAACGAGGATGAAGTTGAAAGCAAGTGTGAAGAGGTACACTTCCGATGAAGTGACTCAGATGTATTTCATTACTTCGCTAAATAATATGAAATCTTCAGAGTTGTCCGCGAGTTGTTCGACTTTAGCATTGGTGTGTTTTTCCAATTTTTTTTTTTAATGTTTGCAAGCAAACCTGATAATTTCATCGATGACCATTCGAATTTTTAAGCCTGTTTGTATTAAAATTCTTGCGTTGAAATCGATGTGCGCGAATGATCCTACGAAGCGCAACATTTTTACGTCTTTGTACGGAACCTATATCGGAAATATTAGTACAACCTCGCAATTGCATTCCATAAATCCGAATACATTTAACAATATACAAAAGTCGTTTACTTTTAATAGATATCGTTGCTTTCCTATTAGCCGATAAATACTTCTCATTTCTTTTTATTTCCAAACATTTCTGCCGGACATGGTGCTTATCGATGTTCATCCCTAGGTACTTGACTCAGGATTATCTGCTGATTCAGTGTCATCGGAATAATTTCTGTTTTCCGCGAGGTGAAGTTTATGTGCACAGTTTTTTCGCTGTTAATTTTCCAACGTCTCCACCGAACACTTAATTCATTTATTGTTAGGTGTCGATTTTCAGAAGCACGCTGTTGAATCTTATCTGTAGCTAGAATTGCTGTGTCATCATCATCCGCGAACATAGAGATAACTGTACGATGTTGAGATATCGATTATGTAAAGGAGGATAAATGAATAGGAATCGATTGCTAAGCTTCAATTTAAACGAGAGAAAGAAATTTTCATTATACCGGAGTTTCGAGTTATGGATAGTGTTAACTGATTAATCAAATTCGACGACTAATATACACGTATACATTATTTCCGCGCGACACACACACACATAATGCATATATGTATATACACATGTATATGTATACTCGAAGTTACCCACACCTTCGCCTGTGTAATTTTTTTTTTAAGCTTTCTTTCGCGTTGATATCACAAATAGGACAGAAATTAGAATAATTTAAAGTTTTAAAAAGTAGTAAACGGCGATGTCTCTACTAAATCGTTTAAAATTTAACACGTTTTCGGGTTCGAATCTACGTTTAGTATCAATAACACCCGCAATACAAACCACGTTTTGTTGCGTTAGGGGCGTGGCCGAAATAACAAACATATATATATATATATACGTTTTTTGAGTTATGGGGTGGCCAAAATAATGTAGATATATATATATATATATATATATATATATATATATATATATATATATATATATATATATATATACGTATACTATACTAATATATAAAACTATTAAAAAGAGACACCGATATTTTAAAACTTTAAATTATTGTAATTTCTGTCCTATTTGCGATATCAATGTGAAACAAAGCTTCGATCGAATTCGATAATACAGACATTTAAATTATGCGAATTTCATCATTATTGCTTTAATAGTTTTTGAGTTAAATCGGAACGGATAGACAGACTGGCAGAAATTTAAAAAAATAGATTTTCTTTTATGTGTGATACAAATAGCCCATGGAAATATTCGCAAATCATGGATACTACAGTTTTACATATTAGTATAGATATTCACACGCGTAATAATATTAGTATTGTATTGGTTTTCTTTATCAAGTTTTTACAACGTCCGATCGATTTAAACGCCTAATTAATATTACTCAAAATAGCAAAAAATTTAAATTGATTTCAGCACTGGCGACTGCATATCAAATTTGTGCAACATATCGACGCTGGATTCTACGAATGTCAAATCTCCACCTATCCGCCCACTCTTATTCGTTTACATTTAATAGTTATCGGTGAGTTCTGATATATTATTACGTACATTTGTAGGTATTTTGTATTTTTAGGAAACTATTCGGAAAGCACCATCGTAATTAGACATGTTCGTTAATTACGTAACGCTACCAAACGCATCTTAACGAACACAACGGAATGGGATTGTGCGAAGGACAAACTGATTTTTCCCATATGTCTAAATTATAAAAAAAAAAAATACGTTTGCAAATTTTCGACGGATATTTGGACTCGAAGTTTAATTAAATAAAACTTCATTTCTTGTCTATTCGCCGACTCAGCACGCTTATTCCGGCGGAGATCCAAGTAAATTCCACTATCACCTGAGTAAACTGTACCATGACAGTCCTTTTCCGATGAGACATGACAGTATCTACAACGCTATTTGTGCTTATAAAGGAAAAGTTTGACCGGATATATTGTTATTCTTTTACAAAAAAAAATAAATGAAACTTATCGGTTTTGGTTTAAAAATTATCGCTAAACTTATCTTAATATAACGTGTTTTATGTTTCTTTAATGTATATATATGTTTCTAAAAGATGCTTACGCTGACATACAAGGATCTCCGGAATTGTACATTAAAAATGGCAGCAGAATGCATCTGATGTGCCGATTTTACCAGTCGACTGAAGAACCTAGTTTCGTTTTCTGGTATCACGAGGAAAATATGATTAACTTCGAACGAGATCGCGGAGTTAATACGTGGAAAAACAAGACTGCCAGCTCGTTAAGTATAGCAACTATCAATCATTCGCATTCCGGAAATTACACTTGCTTCCCGTCAAATATCAAACCGGCCAGCATAGTCGTTCACATTTTAGACGGTAAGAATAAATACGAGATATTTTCTCGACGTTTCACGAAAATTAACCGAATCGATTAGTTATTACGAATCGTTTTTTGAAGTGAAATTTCTATTGACGCGGTTTATATGGGGAGTTAACCAGCAAAACGCACAAGCAAGCGGAAATAACAGACGGATAATATTATATATATATATATATATATATATACCTGCCTATCAAACCACATTTTGTTGCGTTAGGTATGTCAACCAAGTAACGGACGTGTATATGTATATATATATATATATATCCCCCGTTTGGATGTACCGCGCTATCAACATCCGTCGTCAAACCACGTTTATACACATAGGTAGGCTTATTCTTTTATATATATATATATATATATATATATATATATGCACGTGCGTGTGTATGCATGTATATATACACACACACACACATAAAAATTAAAAAAAAAAACTCTATCGAATTTAGTTAACTTCTTCCATGTGCTCTGAGGAACATATTTTTTTTTTGGGGGGGGGATGAAAATTGTTATTCGATCGACAGAAATTAGCACGAAATTATTACCAATTAGTCAAAAATTCATTCATACGCGTTGACTTTTTTTTTTTTTTTTTTTTGACGGGTACTATGTACTGCTGCTATGGCCAGAAGCACCCGTATGGAAAAATGAATGTTAGATTAAATTGATCATGCCTATAGCTCGAAGAAACTGAAGTGCTGCTTCTACAGCAGTTGGGTCATCAGATAGAACTGTTTTGAATGAATTACCATTGAAGTTTTGGGGACGGTATACGGAATATTGTGGGCAGTCAAAGAACAAGTGCCGGAGTGTTAAGGGGGTTCGGGCGCAATGAGCGCACAGAGGTGGATCTGTTCTACTTAGAATATAACCATGAGTCAGTGCAGTGTGGCCAATACGAATACAGGAAAGTACTACCTGATCCTGTCTGCTTTGCGCCGAATATTTCCAAGGAAGTGGAGAGGAGCGAATGGATCTAAGATGATTCGTTGAAGGAATTACATTCCACAGATCACAAAATAATTTATTTGCTATATATTTGATGGAGGTGACTGCATCTGCCTCAGGTATAGGTATTAAGGGATAAGGTTGGATTCGAGCTGCCTCTTTAGCTGCTCTATCAGCTAATTCACTTAATGTGAAACCTGTGTGGCTTGGAATCCATATTAGGGTTATTTTCAGAGTAGGGTGTTGGTACAAAAGATTCAATATTTTTATAGCAATAGGATGGATTTTGGAAGAATTAGGGTTGAAACACATAATGGAAGATAGTGAATCAGAACATATTAAAAGATCATTGTGATTTTCATTGACCGCAGCGGATACAGCAAGGTAGATTGCGTATAATTCAGCGGAAAATACCGAGTACTGTGAAGGCAAGCTGTAGCGAAGAATATGATCCTCTAAAACCACCGCACAACCACAATATGTATTAAGTTTAGATGCGTTGGTATACATTTTTTTACATCCTCTGTATTTATCTATGGATTGTTTAATGCGGATATTTATTTGATCTGCAGAGAGTGACTTTATTGCGGAATGCATTAGAGATGTGTCGGTTTGGATGGAAAAGAGATGCCAGGGAGGATATTGCGTGTGATTTTTATAAATTAAATCAGGAATTTCTGGAATAGGAAAGTTATCAGGAAGTTGGAAAAGTGTTTGTAGGCGTATATTCCATTTTTTAATAAGGTATTTTCTTCTTAAAAACGGAGGCCATTCTTCAGCTTCGCAATAAAGACTGTCAATCGGACTTGTACGAAAAGCACCGATGGCTATTCTAATTGCTGTATTACAGATGATATCCAGTTTTTTCAATGTGGTATTTTTAATGGTTGTGCTGTATATTACGCTTCCGTAGTCCAGCTTTGATCTTATGAGGCATCTGAACAAATGTAATAAGGTTTTTTTGTCCGCTCCGAACGATGTGTGAGCTAATTTTCTCAGCATATTCATGTCCGCAGAAATTGAAACCAATAGTTTGTTTATGTGTTCTTTCCATTTTAACTCATTATCCCAGTGTAAGCCTAGAAATTTCATGACTGATTTCGTTTTTATCGGCTGATTTTTAATTGTGATCTGGAGTTTTTTTGTACATTTAATACTTCTGCAAAAATGAACGGCCGCTGTTTTTAACTGAGAAAGTATCAAACCATTTCCTGCTGCCCAATTTGCTATATTTGTAACAGTGTCCTGCAACATTTTTTCACCCACTGAAATGTCTTGACACGGTAAAAAGATTGCTATATCATCTGCAAATATACTTAAGAAAATGGGTTTTTGTATCATTAATGAAATATTTGTTATCATAATGTTAAATAAGGTAGGACTAAGTACCGATCCTTGTGGTACACCATTTTCAAGTGAGTGTTGTGTTGAATAAGTACTCCCGATTCGAACCTGAAATTTTCGGTCATCTAAGAAGTTTTTTATGAAAGCAAGCATGTTTCCAGTGATTGACCAGTCGTATAGTGTATCTAGGATTTTACGTCTCCACGTTGTATCGAAAGCCTTTTGAAGGTCAAAGAATACCGATAAAACATGAGCTTTGTTTTCCATATAGAATTGTATTTTACTACTGATATAATACAGTGCATCTACTGTTGACCTCTTTTGACGGAAACCGAACTGATGAGGTGTTAATAGTCCTTGCTGCTCAATAATCCACAGCAGCCTTCGGTTGACCATTTTTTCCATTAGCTTACATAATACAGATGTTAAGGATACTGGTCTAAAGTTTCCCAATTCATTACTGTTTTGACCGTATTTTGGTATAGGTATTACGATTGCCAACTTCCATTTTGTTGGAAATTGATGCGATTCCCAGATATAGTTATATATGCGTAATAATTGTTGAAGGCCTGTTGATGAGAGATGTTTTAAAAATTCTGTGCATATTCTATCTGGTCCCGGAGATGTGTTTATTTTTGTAGACTTTAATGCTTCTTCCAATTCCATAAAAGTAAAAGGAATATTATAAGATTTGTTATTGTCGGATAGTTCTTTCAAGGGGATCGTTTCATGTTCTAGCCGACGTTGTAACTCTTCATTCGGTAAATGACAATTACTTGATATCTGCGCTAAATAATTTGCAAATGCTTCTGCCAACGTAAGCGGGTTATTATATATTTTATTTTTAATTAGTATACTGTAAAATCTATTTTGTGGTGTACCATTCATCGAGCAAATTTTATTCCATATTTTTGTAGTCGGGGTTTTAGAATTTAAAGATGATGTAAATTCATTCCATGATTTCCGTTTTGCCTGTTTGAATATAAACCTAGCTTTGGATCTTGATTTTTGGTAATTAATGTGATTTCCAAGTGTTGGATTGTTTTTTAGTTTTCTTAGGGCTTTCCGTCGATTTCGCAGAGCTATTTTACAATCACAGTTCCACCAAGGGTTAATTTTGTTCCTAATGAAATAGGTTTTCTCTGGTATTGAGTTTTTCGCTGCTTCTAATAAATCCGTTGAGAAATTCGAGATAATGAAATTAACATCTTCTGCTGCACAATCAACTGTTATTTGATTTGTGTCATTTTGATACTTTTGCCAGTTGGCTTTCTTAAAATTCCATCTTGGTAGTGGTTGAATTATTGGAATATCTTTGAGAATATTTATAAGAAGCGGCCGGTGATCGCTACCTGCTAGATCACTGTGTTCAGAAACATTAATTGATTCGGAGATGGAAACATTTGATATAATTAAGTCTATGTTTGACCATGTTTTATATGAGAAACTATAGTGACTAAGGCTATTATTATTATGTATTATCAGGTTGTAGTTGTCAACTACGTTTTGAATTATCCTTCCCTTTTTATTCCAGTTTTTGCAGTTCCAATGGGGACTATGAGCATTTGTGTCCCCACAAATTATGAACGGTTTCGGAAGTTGATTGATTAACTTATTCATTTCCCTCTGATTTATTTGCTGCGAGGGTGGTATATATATATTACATAAAGTAAATTTTTGTTCTTCTGTTTCAATAGATACCGTTATGTTTGAGATTGTGCTAACCGTATTTATTTTAGAATAGTGTATACCATCTTTTATACCTGTAAATATACCGCCATGTGTTCTATGTTGAGAATTTGAGTTTTCCTGAAGTAAATTAAAAGATTTTAATTTTACTGTTTGTGTTTGTTTTAGATTTGTTTCCTGTATGCAGATTATTGTTGGATTATGTTCATATAATAGTACTTTGAAATCTTCATAGTGTTGATAGTAGCCATTACAGTTCCAGTTTAAAATACGTATATTCATCATAATTTAGTTTTAAACAGCGGTTGAGAGATAGTCTGATAATTTTTTAATTATTTTTGTAAACTGGATTTTTGCTGCTCTATCCTTTAGTAAGGGTTTATTTTCTGAGAGCATATTACATAATGAATGTATATCATCCGTAAAGTCTTTTGCTATGTTTATGATATCCTTTTTACCTTTGCACATATCAACAAAGATTGTTAAATTGGTTAGTGAAAGGGGATATTTTTTTTCATTTTTCTGAATATTTTCATCGAGATGTTTCAGCATGTGCTTTAATTCACTTTCAGTTATATACGTGTTTATAGATTGGTCGTTATCTGAGAGGTCTGTATCTTGATCTATATTAATTAAATTTGGATTTTGATCGTATTTTGTATCAGAAGATGTCTTATTTTTTATTTTTTTATTTGTTTTATTTTTAAATTATTAAGTATTCTAAAATGTCATCGGATTGTTTAATTTGTATAATTACGAGAATTATAAGCTGTAATTTTTTTTTATTTTGGACCCAATTCGTTTGCGCGACGATGGGGTAAGTGTATCGAAGAAGAAGAAAACGCATTTGTTTCATTACTTAACCTAGTTTAAGAACATTATTGCTCAAGTTCTAACCTTGGTAAATAGTTATTTTAACTTAATCATAAATTAAATTTTCAATATTTAGTATAAATCTGATCATATACCGGAAAACCCGTCAAAATAAAAACTTACTAAAATGAGAGAAGAAAAAAAAACAATAAAAATATTTAAGTTAACACATAAATCAGATAATTACAATTTACAATCGATACTTATGCATAAATTACGTAATAAAATAATAGTAACTTTACTCGAAATAAGAAAATAATTTTTATAAAAATCTATATGCTTAATTCTACAGTGTTTATATTTAATATATCGAATATATCGAATATATCGAATACGTACATGTGCCGTATGGTAGTTTAACTGAAATTAATTTATCGCGACGGAGAGAACGATTATCGATGACATTTTTGAAAATAATGTTAATAAATTTATCGATAAACCGTAGCTTTGTTTGTTCGTGTAAATATGAAATTTTTATGTAACGGGTTGTATTTAATATAATTCTACTTAATTTTGGACGAATAACAGTTGTGTACGGTTATTTTTTAATTAAATCTGGAAAGGCCTAATTTTCTGTTAAATATTGGTAAAAGTGCGTGCATTGCATTTGGGCTTTCTACCGCATTTTTAATCTGTTCATTAAACGTTTACTTTCGATCATGAACTGCGCCTAAATAACGAATTTCTTTTGACCATGGTATTTGTTTGGAATTTATGCTTATTTCAGGCAGACGTGGTAGACGTATTCTAATAAAAATTATCGCTTCTGATTTATACACATTTAATTGCAATTTTCATCTTCTGTAATATTTAAAAATAGTATTTACCGCTTTTTGCAATCGATTATGAATTGCGCTAACTCTATGCGAAGAAC